>JAQFVV010001021.1:22500-129328 GCA_028023455.1 Epiperipatus broadwayi | reverse complement strand
TGTACTAACCTTGAATTTCCGATGCAATGGGGCTTTATAACGTCTCAGTCCACGCTAGTTTCCTTAAAGAAAAACTATTATAAATGTGTGTTAAAATTAACTCATTTGAGATTTAAACTAATCATTTCTATTAATAAATTCATGTTAGAATTATTCATGAATTTATATATATATTATAACTGTGTGGATTGTGCGTATATATTTATAAATATTTAAATGTACATATTCGTTCTAAAGTTTCATTGCGTCGGAAATGTTTTATTTTACTTTAAATAGTTTGTTCAAATTTTTAGTGATTAAAAGCTACATTCTTTCGATAAGCTTTCAGATTGTCCCTTTCCAAAAACAGTGGGTAAAGTTTTTATTAATTAGAAAAAGATAAGTATTTAAAATGTAAGGACGGTCCTAATTAAAATCATTTTCTGATTTTAAAAATTCCTTTTCTAATTAGAAAATAAATTCAAGTTAATGAGTTTGAAAGCCTTATCGAATGAATGTATCTAAAAACAACCAGTAAATTTTTGTAAGATTGATTAGAAAAGAAGTGCTAGCCTGAAGGCATCAGAGGACAGATAAATAGCCCAGACAAAGTTTCCAAGCAGCTATTATTCCTCATTAAGAGAAGCCATATATATTTCATTAGAGAAGCCGCCCAGTTAAATTATGAAGTAAAATAGTGTTTCTACCATGGTGGGGGGGCGCGGGCTTAACTTCAAGAGTCTGACTATGGTTCCTTAAGTCCCCTGAAAATCTTCAATGTGGCTGCAATATAAAAATTCATATACCAATCATAAGCTACAGAAACCTTAGAGAAATCCATCAAAATGCTATTCACATAATTTTCAAAATGCGCGCATACGTTTCATCCAACTGGACTCTGCCCTGTGGAAACTCAGAAGCCAACCATAAAGAAATGGTAATATCTTTCCTTTTGAACCTGGTCAGTTCTGAACTTTAAGTTAAAACATCTTTAAGCTATCTACTGTAAAATTGTCTTTTTATTAATGCTATTTTAAATTATGTAGTAATTCTCTATCTATCTCTAGTCTTTAGATTTAATATCTGTTAACTTTCCTTTCTTACAATGGCGGTTCATTTATTTAACCCTATTATATATTTGCTAGATGATTATTAATTTAATTTATTTTTTATTATATGCCAATAATAACTTCAACTCGATAATAATTTCCTTTGTTGCATTTGCCGTGTTAAATAATATTATATTTATTTTTATAGTAATTCTTACCCACTAGAACTAATTTGATACAGTTCTATTAATTATCGAGTTGAAGGATTTATACAATTTTTGCTATTTTATTAATGGCTAATAACAAATTATTAGCTCAATTTCTAACCTATGCTCCCGACCACTTTACTGAGTTTATAATATCTATTTATTCACATTAATATATTGTTTCGCAAAAAGGTCGATAAAGGTAAATGCATATATTCTAATTCAAATTTTATACTTTCTAGTAATATTCAGGAAGGGCATGAGATTTAAGGCATAATTAATATAATTTCTAATTGCATTAAATACTTTTTGATTAAAGCACGTTTGACTTTAATTTAACTTGATCAGGTCATCACGTAGAGCACTCTTTATATAAATTGGGTTTTATTATTTAAATATGATGATTACCAAGTCATCATTTTCTGAACGTTGCTGACGTGAGCCATCTCGTTTCATAGGCTTGTCCTCGGTGATATTTCTATTAGTTTAATTATCTAGGAAAGCACTTCCTCCACTTGCTCATTTTTTTTATTATATTGGAACACCAAAGGCTCATGGCTACGACCCGGCCTAGTTTACCCTCATACTTAAATCACCGACCAGCCATCATATTTATCGTGTTCATTTTTATAGCTCATAAGTCGTCAGTACCGTTTATTTGTCAGTTCCAGTAAAGCCCGCTCTAATGCTCTTAAATCGTGATGAATTGATTTTATTGAAGTCGAACAAATTCATATTTATTTATAATTAAGTAAGTTTTCTATTAAATATTAAAGTTATGCCCTAAATACATATCTTGCTCTATGTGAATTGATTTACGAATGTGAAAATAAATATCACATTCTTTCCTTTAGAATCAGATAATAATATCAGTCATAGCCAAATACCTTTATTTTCTTGTCGGGGGCATAGACATATATTTATCATATAATATTGCGTAACAGTATTGGCATATAATAAGGACTGCCATTCTTGTTGTAAATATAAATTCCGTTTAAAGACTAGAGGTAATCTATATAATCACAATCTAAAAGTTGAACAAAATTATAATTATTATTAAACATTTTTATTAACACATTTGGGTTTTTTTTTATTTTCTTTTTATTCAAATTATTTTAATATTAATGCTCACTGTCTGTATTGGCAACCCGAACATATATATATATGAGTTAACTTATAAAAATTCTTAGTTATTTTATTATACTTCATTAGAGTTAAATCAGGAGTCTCATTAATCATCATCCGTTGAGCTAGTTCCTTGGTGCATAGTCATGTACCATCGATATATAAAATCTAGGTAATTTTTCTGCCAAAATACTTTATTTTCATTTATGAATATGAAATTGAGTGCTCAAACACAATACTTAAACAGTAAGAGTTTTTCTCTTTAAAGTCACTAAAATAACCAATGCCACAACATGACATGACTATTTGTAGTATATAGTATATGTTTTACTAATAGTATTTTTAAGATCTTTATAATGAACAAATGATTAACACTTTTAAATTAATATTTTTTATAATTTTTTTTCTATCATATCATGTGTTGTGTTATTATTATATTTTTTACATGATATCTAGATATTCAAGATGATTATTTTAGATTAATCAACTTCCACACTTAAAACTGCATACTGCATCTGGAGTTGCATTTAAATTTTAAATTTGTTAGCAATTTCACTTTTAATTAATAAATTTTTCAATATTTTGGATAAATAGATGTCTATATTATGGGTGTTTATCATGGAAAATAAGGGTAAATATTTAATAATTATTTAATTAACAAAATGGTAGATACTCATCATAGAACATAAAAGCTATAAGTTTGGAGGGATATATCCAAATAATTTAGTTGCACTTGTAAATTTTTTTTTTAATTTTTTTTTTTCTACAGTGATTGATAATTTGTTTTATGTTTTGAATATATTTTGTTCTTTTTTGTAAATAAATATTATGATGTTTTGTTCATTGACAAGGTCTCTGTAGTTTTGTTGATCCAGCATTTACATTCAATCCAGAATTTACAGTAAATCCTATAAACAATATTTTACACATGCACACACACACATTATTGTTTGATAAGCATGAGAGAAAATGTTAAATAAAGGTTATTTCTTACTAATAGATATGATGAGTTATTTTAGTTGTTGATTAATAGTTTTCATAGGTATATCCCTGTTAAGAGAGTCAAACGTGAATTATTCCTGAATTCAAATATTTGAGGCAATGTTTCTGAAAAAGAGTGGTGCGATGTTAGAAGGAATGATTTAAATCACATGTAGATTTGATAGATAATGCTTAGGATAGTCTATTAAAGATAGATGTAATCATGAGTTAGGTACTTTATCGTATTATCTCTAGTATCCTACATGAAGACCGTAGGTCCAACAGTAGTTAGATGCAATCTTGCTCTCTTCTTCTATATATGTGGATGGACTGGGCCATTACATTTGGTGCTATCAACTTTGGGATATGAAATATAGGCGTACCAGCCCATATAAATTTGGTGTAAGTTGATTACATATTGTGGTCAAACCAGCTGATTGTTGAAGTTGATCTATGTATCCAAATGTATTTTTAGACCATGACATCTGTGTATTCACCAACCATTACAGTGGTGATGAAGAATAACCCAGTTAAAGTTATGAATGACTATGCAGATAGGTCATATAAACATATATATTTGGAAAATACACTCTGAAACAAAAGAGATAACAATATGTTGTCATTGATTGGTGAGGAAAATGGTACACAGATGCAGAAACAAGATGAAATTGGAGAAGAAAAAATAAATAGTACCATAGCTAGGTTTATCCAGCCAAAAGTATTTAAAAGGAAATAGAATAAAAATTCCATAGAGTACTTACTTGTTTTAGAAGAGTTATTTTCACTAAGACAACTTAAAAGTGAAAAATTGTTTACAACTAGCAATTACTTGGGTTTGCTCGCTAACCATTGATGAAAATTACTATTCCATAAGCTGTAATCTAATGGAGATTTTAAATACATCCTCATAAATAGATTTTTGGGGTATGACAAACAGAACAACACTAAACATCAAATTAGCCAGGACAAGTATATAGTCATAATAATGATAGTGTATACAGTTTTTCAGGATGCAAATAGCTTAATTAAAATGCTGTTCACATTTCCTTTATCAAAAAATCAAATAAACCAGATAGTCAGGAGAAACTTGCCAAAGATATCGAGTAGATATGAATTGATGCTGACAGATATTTTGTTGAGGAAGTGTCTGAACTTGAGACAAATGAAGTACCTGTGGAAAACAGTTATAAATATAACATAAATGTTGTCATACAAATAATGTTTTCCTTATCAAATTTGGTAAAAATAAGTGAAATAGGAATAATAGAACATATAGATTCTATATAAATGGTAAAAGTAATAAAGTTTTACCTTAAGGGTTAATGTGCAGCAATAAGTTATTTTATCACCATATTAAAGAACACAGCTGTGAGCTTGGAGCTAGGTCTAAAACTAATTTATTAAATTTAAATGGGCCTCATTGGAAAATTTCTTGCCATGGGAGCCTAGAAATATTACAAATTTGGGGAGCAAATTGTTATAAATTATTTGACTCTATTAAATTTTGAGAGAGAGGATGATGAATATGAGAGAACAATAGAGGGTTACATAGTTAATACTTGTTTTGAAATTAATATCATTATTCAAGATGTATTAGTAAATGCTTTACTAAATTTCAGTCATTTCAGATAGCTTGTATGATAAAATTATTGAATCAGCCATAGAAGTTCCAATGTAACCACTGTACAATAAAATTATTGAGTCAGATTTAGAAATTCCTATGTTACCATTGAGACAAACTCAAGTTATAATGGCTAATGATCATAAAGCAAAATTGTTTGCTCAACAGATATGGTTGAGTGTTAAGACTAATTCAAAAATGAAGAACAAATATTTTTGATTATGACTGGATTTATTCATGAAGTTAAAAGAGATTCGGACTTCATGAGTTAGTTCAGATGCATTATTGATTATGTTAGTGAAGAGTTAGTTTTGAAACAAAAAAGAGTAAGTTTAATCAGGAAGTACCCATTCAAAATTTTAATTTATTAACCATCCAAAATAATTCTACAGAGTTCGATTTACGAATGAAAATATGTGAATCTACTGATTTAGATAGTAATTTCAAAGAAGAATTGTTTCAGTTACTATGCACACATAAGGATGTGTTTTCTAAGAAATCTGGTATAATCAAAGGGTGTGTGCAAAAAATACACTTGAAGAACTATTGTCCATTCAGTGCAAAATGTATCCTATCTCCCACCAGTACAAATCTGAGGTGCAAAAACAAATTGAATAAATGGTTGAGTGGAAGATTATTAGAAAGTACCCTCAGATTATAATAGTCCATTGGTGGTCATTCACAAAAAGGATGGAGCCACACAAATTTGCTTAGATATGAGATTCTTGAATCAGTTAATAATTTCAGAATTTGATGTCCCTCATATTGTGCATGGATTATTAATTTGATTTGAAGATAAAACACATCTTTTTACTTTCAAATTAACATTCTGTTATTGGCAGATACACTTGCATGATGATGATTAGAAGTATCCTGCATTTAAATATGAAGATTACTCATATATTTGTGAGAAAATGCCTTTTGGACTTGTAAACAGTTGAACTGGACTCCTTAGATGTCTGGATAATGTAATATCTGATGAAGTTAAAAGCATTATTACTATATATGGAGATGATGCTGTAATCGCCTTGGAGAATATCTTAAAAAGCATTTTCATAATATAGATATGTGATTTTGAAGGACTGTGACAAAAGGCATATTAAAATAAATTTGAAAAAAAGTAAGATGGCTGTTAAGAAGATAGATTTTCTGGACACAATTTAGAATCTGATGGAATAAATCTGCATTTGGATAAGATTAAATTTATTCAGAATATTCATACACTAGAAAATAAAAAGTAATTGCATTCTTTCCTTGGTGTCTGCAATTTTTTATCATAGATTATGACAATATTTCTTTATCAAATTTATTAAGAAAAGATAAGAAATGGACTGAGAATCATTCTATAGAATTTGAAAGAATAAAATTAAATTTCTTAAACACTGTTACCTTATATTATCCTAATTTTTAAGAAATATTTTATGTGCAAACAGACAGTAGTGGGTATGATTTTAGAGTAGTTTCATTCCAAGTGGACCATGAAATAAGTTCCATGTCTTGTATTTCTTGAGTAGATTGTTGAAGTGTGTGGAATTGCACTATACCACCACAGAGAAAGAAGTTTTGGCTGTCATGTGGGCTTTTTAGAAGATCTGACAATGTTTACTTGTGTCTGAAATAATAGTTGTTACAAATTTCAAGAATGTAAAGTTTATCAAATGGAGCTATCTTAATAGTGAAAGACTAGTTAGGTGAAGTTTATTCCTTCAGCAATTCTATATAAGATATAGTACTGAAAAGGCAAATGATAACATTATAGCAGATATCCTAAGTAGGAATCATATCAAAATAGACAATATCATATAAATGTAGATAATCTTTTCAATAGGGTCATTTTTCTATTGATTTTAAAAATTTACCAATATTACAATTGCAGGATTCAAAATTGGATGCTATTATTCAATATATGATTAAAAAAGTAGAATCCAGAGCAGTTAAGACATGATTATCAGTATTATATATTGAGGTGTAAGAATTTCAAAATCTGTTGTTTTATAAAGTTAGATAAGGCCATGAACAATTGTGGAGAATCATGAATAGGTTAATTTATTATATTCATTGTCTTTATGATATTATGCATCCAGAAAAGTAGAATAAGTTGGACTAAGACTATTCTACTGACCTAGTATGTATGCATCCATATTGAGCAGGCATAGGTATTATGAAATGATGATCACAGTGCACTAATAAATTGTCAGGTACATTTCAACTAATTTTACCTAATTGTCACAATTATCTTTTAGCGATAGATTTTTATGGTCATTTAATCTAATTTAGGAAATTTAAGTTTGTATTTATCATTTATGATGATTTTTTAAACTTGTGGGTGTGAACCCAATGACCAAAGCTACTTTAAGCATTGTAATAAAGTAGTTTCAGGAATTACATTTTGTATTGATAGGGAAACTTAAGGCTATTTTGACAGATCTTGCTACATCATTCCTGTCTGAGTTGAAAGATTTAGATTGAATGATAAAAAATATAAATCATGTTTTGTGTTCAATTAATAAACCATAGTCTAACCTGTGCAATAAATTATGTGTAAATTGGGTAGATTGTTTAAGGTATACCTGGAAGTCAGCCATTGTAACTGGGTAAATAAGTTAAAGGAAGTGGTTAATTATATCAATATTACACAAAATTTTAATTAAATTTACCCTACTGTATTCACCCTTTCCATATAAGAAGCCTATGTTAAGCAAAACTACTTTACCTACTATATCTGAAGAATAAATAAAACTATTATAATGATTATTTTTTATTTTATTGTATTGTAAAGAGATTTTTAGAATGGAACACACAGTGTGATTTTGATATTAGAGTGAATAAAGAGTATAACAGATTCAATTATGAAAATGACATCAATTGAAGTATTTTAACATAGGATTTAAATCAATTTATTTCTACAATTGTATTATTATAAGTGGATACCAGTGTCTGTTTATTCATATTGTTATTACGATATCAAAAGTTTGATTGATAAAAGATAAAAAAATAATATTTTAAGAATAGTGAAATTTATCAATATAGTATTATTTTGGATAACTGTTTAAGATACTTGTACCTTGTTTGGATTAGTGAGTACCATTAAATTATAGCTCACAGAAAAAAAAACATTGGAACTATTGTCTTTCTTTGAAGGTTCATACAGGAGGACTGTGATCAGATCGTATTTTAACATGTATTTTATTTATGTATTTATTCATATAATATTTTGTAAATATTATGACTTTAAGTTAGTTAATTATTTGTTTTTGTATGCAAGAAATAAAAGAAAGTTAAACTTAGTTTAGATTTGAATTTCAATCTTAAATTTTAATGATTGTTCATTGATATTTTATTTGAAAATTAAGGTGAAGAAATAAACAAACTTATTATTATTATATTTTATTTTAATCAACATAGAATTATATATTAGCTTTTTTATATTTTAAATAATGTATGTGTGTCTCAACATTTTCGTTTCATATAAATTTTATATATCGCATATTAAGCATTGAATAGGTGAATTTTTGTTGTATCTATTTTTGTTAATATTAATTTAGACGGAGAACAGATGTCATATTTAATTAGAGTATATATCACAAATGTTATTATCTATTTGACATTTTTATATTTATTTTTAATAAATTTTTAATTTATCTAAATAAATAACCTGGCTTTTGTTGTCATTTCAATTAATAATGCAAATTTATTGGCTAATAAAATGTTAATATATAGTAGTTATGTATTGAGTTACACCATATATTTTATAATAAATAATTATAAAATAGTCCAGGAATCAAACGATTGGATTGGTAAGTGTATGTATTATTACATATTACTTTCTGTTATATATATATATATATATATATATTATATATCTGTTATATATATATATATGATAATAGATTAATTAATTTGGCATAGCTATATGTTTGATAACTAATTACAAGATCACCATAATTATTTTAACAGTTGTATGCATAGTGATTTTTGGATAAAAAATTTATATCTGAGCTAGTTCAATAGTTTATAAGTATAAATATATTAATTATTTAGGGTAAGCAAAGGTGATTATAATTGGATGCCCATATGTTAATTTAAACAATTATTTATTGGATGTATGTTATAGTAACTCATTGTTTAATTAGAAAGATGGTAATTTTATGATGTTATAAAATTGATAATTGCTTACATCGAAACTGGCATTTGAATTACATTCAATAGAATGATTTACTTTGTTTAGATTTAAAGCTCATTATAATAGATTATATATTTTATTTAAATATTAAGCTTTTAATATTACAATTTGCTTATAATAAAGTATTAAAATACTATGCGTATTAGGGTAATTAGGATTTAGACTTTAATAACCTGGCTTTATTGATTTAAAGAATAATTTAGCATGATTTCCTATTTTATATGTTATAGCATTGGCCAGGAAGCGAACCCACAACAACCGTCTGCATGCAACTGCTTGCTTGAAAGGCCACTGCGCTGACCTCTTGGCTACCAACGCTTGACTAATTTAGCATGATTTGCTACTTGTTATTATATAAGTGTCAAATAAAGGACTTTCATTTATTTCGTATTATTATGATTTAGATATTATAAATTACAAGGTTATTGAAAGTAATGATTTTCATTTTATATCATTATAAGTTAGCACAAATAGGGAAGTATGTTAGATGAGTTGATGTTGCATATTGTGTTTCATTATAGTTTTAATATTTTAAACATTTTATTCCATTACAATTTAATGTTGTAAATTTATGAGATTTTATAAGAGAAAAAATCATATATTTTATTAATAATGATATGTTAATGTGCATAAATCTTTGGGATAACAAAACCTCTTTCCACCATTAAATATTTTTATCCTATTATAATTGATTTACCCAACAGTACATATTAGTACTTATGCAATAGTGTTGCTTTGTTTACATTATTTTCATCTTATTCTGTTACAATTAGCTCTCAAATTTGTAGAGTGGTCTAAAATATTAGCTTTTCACATTTTTATTTTATTATTCTGTTACAATTGGTGTTCTCAAATTTGCAGGCTATATTAAAGTCTTTCCTGTTCTTATAATTTTATTCTATTATAAATTAATTATAATTCATTTAATTTTGTTACTAAAAATGTTTGTTTTATTTTTTATATATGTTTTAATTTATATTGAAAAAAGTGGTTTAATATTTATTTCAAAATATAAATATTAAGTAATGCATTAGATTAATTTTTATCAATTTAAATGTATTACCGATTATGGTAAGTTTAATAACTACACATATCTTATAAATTTGTCTAACACTTAAAAATAATAGGAACATTAAACAAAGTCTATTTTGATTAATTATAAATATTTTTTGTTATATTTATTATGTAAGATATAAATTAAGAAAATAAACATCACATGATCACTATTTCTTATGCTTGCTTATAACTGTTGTTAAAACAGGCAAAACTCATTATATGTATTGCCACACACAGCACACTAGATTAATCAATTGATGCAATAAGGCTTGTGCATAAAATCTCCATCTAGTGCCAACTCATCCAATATCCCCAGACAAGTTTCTGGCTTGTGGATATTGTCAGCGATGAGCCTTGGATCTGAGAGCACTGCATCTAGATCTTAGGGTCTAATGCATCTCCTCCAGCAGCCACCTTTTATCTCCACTTAACTACAAAACTATGAGTCTTAAACTGAAAACACTTTAATATTTTCAATTTAAGCTCATTAGCCTATATAGGCATATAGGTCTGAACTCAGTTCAGTACCTGTACATTTTGATGTCTTTGGTTCTTTAATAACAATAGTCACCAGTATACTATTAGGCAGGATTGGTTTTAAGCCAATAAACAACACACAATCACCATTCCTTATGCTTGCTTATAACTGTTGTTAAAACAGGCAAAACTCACTATATGTATTGCTACATATAGCAAGGTAGAGTAATCAATGGATGCCAGAAGACTTGTGCATAAATCCCCATCTTTTGAAGGGTTGTATTAGATCCTAAGATATAGGTGAAGTGCTCTCAGATCCATGGCTCCTCACTGATGAAGGCCACAAACCAGAAACTAGTCTGGATATATTGGATTAGTAGGCACTAGATGGGGATTTTATGCACAAGCCTTCTGGCATCCATCGATTATTGTAGCTTTCTGTGTGTGGCAATATGTATAGTGAGTTTTTCCTGTTTTAACAACAGTTATAAACAAGTATGGTGATTGTGTGATGTTTATTGGCTTAAAACCAATTCTGCCTAATAGAATAGTGGTATCTCTGGTTATTAAAGAATCAAAAACACCAAAATGTATAGGTACTGAACTGAGTTCAGACCTCTATGACTATATAAGTTAATGGGATCAGATTAAAAATATTAAGGTGTTTTCAGTTTAAGACTCATAGTTTTGTAGTTAGGTGGAGATAAAAGATGGCTTCTGGAGGGTTGCCTTAGATCCCAAGATCTAGGTGCAGTGCTCTCAGATCCAAGGCTCCTCACTGATGAAGGCTACAATCCAGAAACTAGTCGGATATTGGATGAGTAAGTACTAGATGGGGATTTTTTACACAAGCCTTCTGGAATCCATTGATTACTCTAGCTTGCTGTGTGTGGCAATGTGTATAGTGAGTTTTGCCTGTTTTAAGATATAAATTGTACTTAAATATATTATTAATTAATAAAATACTAGTTTTCTACTTCATCTTTGATTAGTAAGTAATTTAGATTGTGCTTTACGCAAAAAAGTGAAGCTTGTCTCAATCTTTTTAAAAGTTATATGGCATAGCACTTTCAGAGACCTTATGTCTCCATAATCATAGCCTACTTTCAACTGAAGTTTAGCTTTGTTTACGTAAAATTTTATGCAAATTTTATAAGGACCATTTTCTGGAAATTGCAAAGCACGATTCTTTCCAGTTTATTGCACAATTGTCATATTCAATAAAGCATGCCTCTTTAATTTTTCATTTCACATTATTACATTCTGTGCATAGTGTTCTTGCTATAGTGGGTTCGAACACATGGCCTGTTGTTTTTTGGTGCTTGAAGAATATGGATCTGTTTTCATCGTTATTTATAGCTTTCCTGTACAAATAATGATGTTGAGATGTTCTTATTAAATAGCCCAAGCAGTTTATAAAATTTTATGCCCAACCAATGGATGTAGAGCAGCATATTATGGGGAGACATGTACCAACATTACAACAAGAACATCTCAACATCATTATTTGTACAGGAAAGCTATAAATAATGATGAAAACAGATCCATATTCTTTGAGCACCAAAAAACAACAGGTCATGTGTTCGAACCCACTATGGCAAGGGCACTATGCATGTAATGTAATGATATGAAATGAAAAATTAAAGTAGTGTGCTTTATTGCAAATGACAATTGGGCAATAAACCAGAAAGAATTGTGCTTTGCAATCTCCAGAAAATGGTTGTTATAAAATTTGCATAAAATTTTACATAAATAAAAGCTAAACTTCAGTTGAAAGTAGGCTATGATTATAGAGACACAAGGTCTCTGAAAGCTCTAAGCCATATAACTTTTAATAAGATTGAGACAAGCTTCACTTTTTTGTGTAAAGCGCAATCTAAATTACTTATTAATTAATGTGTAATGGTTACTATTAGTATATTATAATCACATCAAAATTTAAATATGTCATTTTATATCATTTATTAATTTGAACAGATATCTCTTTCAATACTTTTCCAATGTATGTATCTATTTTGTGAAAGTCAAATTAATTTGAATTTAGGATATGTAGTTTTACTTTTATATCCTTCCTTTCCTTTTCTCATTTAGTATTGATTGTAGTCTAGACATAAATTTTTTTTATCTTTTTCAAATGATCATATGTTTTTGCTATTTTTTAAAATTAATATTATTAAATTTATTGTAACCAATGGTAACAATGATAAGTAATAAATTTATTTCATTAATGCCATTGATTATAAATAAAAGGACTCCACTAATATAAAAAATCTGTCAACTGAATCATGATAAACAAAAGTAAATTTTATTTCATTTTCTCAGTATATAATTTAAATTTTTTCATAAAAAAATTTAACTTTATATAAATAATGCTTATAGTAAAAAATTCAAATTGGAAGTAAAAATACATAGCTTAATACTAGTATGAGATACCAAATTGTAGTCTAAATGTTGTTACTGGTTAAATATAATATATTAATTAAATATATTACATAAGAGTTTGTTATTTCATTTTTCAGGTTTTAAAGAAATCCACTAGAGGAAATTTTCATTGTTTACTTCTTTTATTCTTGTTATTGCAGCTGTATTTACAAGGTATATTCATATAGTAAACAAAAATGGATGGACTATTAGTGCAGTGTGAGTTTATGCATCTGAATTTAAGATCAAAAATCACCATATATTTTTTTCTCAATTGTCTTACAGTTGTTAATTAAAATATCTGTTGATCTTTTTGAGGCAGAATTAGTATGCATATGAATGATCTTTTTTAAAATAGATCATAATAGACAAAGTTAAATATGTATCTATAGTGCAGATCACTTTTAAATAAGAGAATATTGCATTAAATGGAAGAAGAATTGTCCAATATGATATTGTTGAATTTATGAAGTTAGAAAAAAAGATGAAGAGACAGTTAATTTATAAATGAACATGTGCATCACTACAAAGATACAACTTATTGGAAGCACAATTGGAGATGAATTTATTATAAATAAAAAAATTCAGAAAACAATATTGTGAAGATTGATGGTATATCAATAAAGTGCCAAGACTAGTTATTCAAATTAATGCAGGATACCAAATAAGTTTATGCCTCAACAATTTCTGTTTGTGATGAAAAAGTAGAGAATTTTTTGTATGAAATTATAAAATTTTTTTGATCAGACCAAACAATATTAATCATAGAATTGATAAATGATTGAAAAATGAATAATATGGATAAATTTTCATTAAAATGATAGAAGTAAAAGAAAACACATCTTGTGGAATTCCCAAAAAAAAAACTATAATATGAACTGTTTTTTTGTTTGAAGAAAATGTTAACCAGTATTGACATCCAAATAAAAGTAAAGCAGAATAAGACTATATTTTCACTAACACAAAATATCTTTTTTAAGATTGTAATGTTTTTTTATAGATTCACCATAGGAAGTGATTATCAATTAGTGAATTGTAAAATACATGTTAATGCAAAACTCGAATGTCACTACTAACAATTGATTTTTATAACATACAGAAACACTAAAGTGAATGGAGTTACAACTTGAAAATCATTTTAAAATATTAACATTTTGAAAAAGTTTTAGATTTGACTGAAATCAATAAGAAAATAATTAATAGCCTAAAATAAGCACAACAACAAAAATAACTGGGTAAAAAGCAGCAGCAATTTTTCAGTAATTTTTTACTGAGATGACAATATATGAAAAAAGGATATGAAAATTTTTAAAAATGATTAAAGTAGAATTGAATAAATAAAAGTTTTTTTTAAAAAAAGGTATGAAAAAGAATTTATAATAATATAAATAGCATAACTGACAATTGAAAAGGAAAATTATAGAAGAAAATAAAAACCTTAAAAGTGTAGAACAGCATTTTAGTATAAGAAAGGAAAGTTGTTTCCGAAATAAAAAATTTAGAAGATGGAACTATTACTAAAAAGTGAGATGACATAAAGAAATGTGTGGAGCACTTTTATAAAGAATTCTATAGTAATAAAAAACAAAGAAACAAATGATCATCTATAATTCTTATCTCTTTGAATGCCATGAAGAAATGAGGCATGCAATTAAATCTATGAACATGAAAAATTCCAGAAATGTTTGACTAAAAAATAGAACTATAGTTTAATAAATTCTATGTTATATTTCACACACACACAAAAGTTCTAATAAATTATTTTTTAATATATTATATGAGCTTATTAATGAAATATATGTGATATAAATTAGAAAAATGTAAATATAATCTATGTTATACTGCTACAAAGGAATTAATTCATTACACTTAAGTAATTTGATGGGAGAATACTTACTACTTAAATTTAATAAGGCAATTTGAGTTTAAATAATTTTATTTATTTTTATTGCTAATAATGAATTTATTTTTATAATTATAATCTCTATGTTTGCATTCCATTGTTAAAGCTATAAACAAGGCTATTTATTATTTGATAGGTTTCCTCTAGAACACAATAATTATGTGTAAAATAATAAAGTTTTCAGTTAAAAAACCAACTATAATTTTTTCAGTAAATGATTTTATAATAGTATATTTCTATAATAATATACTCTTCATTGATCTTGATAGATTCAAATATAAAGATCATATTTATTTTGATTTAGCTAAAATTTAATGAGAAATCTACCAATGGTATGACTTTGTAACAAACTATATAATGTGGAGATTTTTAATATTAATCTGAAATCAGTTTCAGGTATTAGTAGATTTTGAATATGATTCAGATTTGAATGAAATTAATAAGAAAATAACTGATACACTTTAAAAACTGCAACAAAGACAGCTGGGAAAAGAAAGCTGCAAGTGACCAATAAAATTTCTCCTGAGACTAGAGAATTAATGAAAAAAAGAATGAATATGAAGATATATAAAATGATGCATTAAAAAGGATAGAATATCTTAACTTTTGTAAAATGGTATGAAAAAAGGTGATAATGATATAAGACTGTGAACTAGCAAGGAAGGTTATAGAAGATAATAAAAGGTTCAAGAACTAGCAAGGAATGTTATAGAAGATAATAAAAGGTTCAAGAGTGTAAAACAATATTTTGGCATTGGTATGAAACTTATATCTACAATAAGAAAAAAGATGGAACTATTACTAAAAAGAGAGATGACATCATGAAATGGGTAGAAGAGTTCTATCGAGAATTATATAGTAACAAAGAACAAGTACTTCCTACATCTATCATATCTTCTGAATTGCCCAGAATTTTAAATGAAGAAGTGACACATGCAATTAAATCTTTGGAGAAAGAAAAAGGTCCAGGTAATGATGGAATTATAATTGATATATTAAAAGAAGCAGGTGAAGAAATAGAAAGAATTTTGGCAAAGTTATATACAAAATGTTTAAATGATAAAGATGTATCAAATGATTGGAACAATACAGTGTTAATATTAAAAACTGATAAAGAAGATATTAGAAATTACAGACCTATTAATTTTTTATCAGTTTTATACAAAAGTTTTACCAAGATAATTACAACTCATCTATACAGAACATTGAATTTCAATCAAGCAAGAGAACAAGCTGGATTTATATTGAAGTATTGAGAGAAGTTATAGAAAGAACTAATGAATACAAGTTGCCACTCTGTTTTGGATTTGTAGATTATGAAAAGACATTCAATTCTATAAACATGTCTTCAGTGATTAAAGCATTGGATTCATCCAGGTATAGACCCAGAATATTGTCATATTTTGAAGAATATTTATAAAATTCAACAGAAGCAATTAGATTACATAATGATATTAGGAAGGGAAGGGTATAAAACAAGGTGACCTCATATCTCCAAAATATTTTACAGCAGTGCTGAAAGAAGTATTTTGTGGATTAAAATGGGAAACTAAAGAAGTAAAAGTAAATGGAGATTATTTAAGTCATTTAGATTTTGCAGATGATGTAATTGTTTTTGCAAGCCATGTTTTAGAGCTTCAGGAAATATTGCAGGAGTTACCAAATGAAAATAAGAAAGTAGCACTAAAGGTAAATGTTAAAAAGACTAAAGTAATGTTCAATGGATTTTTTCAAAAGATGAAAATAATGGTTGATTATGAGGAGTTAGAAAAAATTAACAACCACAAATACCTTGATCAGACTATTACTACAGATGGAAACATAATGGATAAAATTAATCATAGAATTAAACTTGGTTGGAGTGTTTTTGATAGAAATAACTTAATATGAAAAAGAAATATACCTATATGTTTGAAAAGGATGATTTTTAATAAATGTGTTTTACCAGTTCTTACTTATGAATCTGAAACTTGAAAATTTAAAAGAAGAGCAATTCTTAGACTTCAGACCATTCAAACAAGTATGGAGAGATGCATGTTACGAGTAACAAGAAGAGATAGAAAATGTAATATGTGGGTAAGAGAACAAACAGGTATTACTGACATCATTGAAAGAATTAAAAGACTCGAGTTGGGATGGACATAATTCTAAAAGAGATGCTAAATGGGAAATTAACATCTTAAACTGGATTCCATGAGAGTGTAAAAAACCCAGAAAGAGACCACAAGTGAGATGGATGGATGAAATAGGAAAGTGTGTAGGGTGATAGAGAAAATGGATTGAACTTGGAGAGACCTCCATCCTGCAGTTGATTGATAATGATTGGCAATGATGATGATTCTGGAATACCCACACATATTATTATAATCAATATACATATTTAATTCAAATTTTTTAGCACAAACAACAATCACTTTAAATAAATTATTATTAATCATTGTTTATTAGATTGAAAATATTTTTTTTATATAAGCTTAGATACTAAATTCATATTCATTTACTATACTACTTATTTAATTGCTTGATATTTTAATCATTAATCTTAATTCTACTCAGGAACTAGGACCTTATATTTTCTAAAGGTTACATTTAATTTTATTCACAACTTTTAAACTTATGATTTGAGAGTTGTGCTGAATTTGCTAGCTGATGATATGTGATTGGTCAAAATACATTTTGAAAACTATTAATATGTTAACTTTATTTCCAATCTTTTATTTAAAATGTAAATATCAACTTGAATGTAATATATATAATATAAATCATTATATTTGAAATGATAGTATTTTAAAACTTTATTAAACTTTATACATATAGTGTTATTTAATTTTTTTATACATACCAATAGATTTATGTATATAATAATTTATATATGTAAATGTAATAAATATTGTGGAGAGACTTTAAACTTTTTACAAGATTGCTTTTTAGATTATTCTTAAAATCATTGTAATATAATACTAGTTATAATAATAATGTTATTTAGAAAGAATTAAAAGATTACAACTTAGGAGACTTCATATAATATTTTGTAAATAATTAAGTGAAGTGTGAATAATCCAGTGATATTTTTTATTTTTTTTTCTTAAAAAGTAGAGTGAATAAATAAGAAATTAATTAATTTTTAATATGTAAAATCGTCAAATATTTATATTTTACGAGAATATGATTCCTTGAGCATGTATTTAATATATCTACTGAATAATATATTGCATATTAATACAAAACCTGTATAAAAGTTATTACTCAGATGTCGGGCTTTTACAAGAAAAAAAAAACATTTGTAAAGTTATACTTGCTGTTTAATTAAACTGAATATCATATAGAATATTATTTAAAATTAATATTAAACTATCATTATATATTTTTACATTTTTGATTTTTATCAGTGCACCTCTCACATTAATTTTATCATATCACAAACATTCATCAGTACAGAAAGTCTCACCATCCTCTATCATTATGAATACAATTTGAAACATCTATCTTCACTTTTGAAGTGGGACATAAACATATGGAATAATTTTTCATTTATATATATATATATATATATATCAAAATTACCCCAAACCCAAAACTCAACTAGACTAACCAAAAAAAAAAAAAAAAAAAATCTAAAACTTTACCAATGATTTCACTGCTACCAGCAGACTTCTCATGTGTAAAGAACTACAAAAAAGTAACATATTTATATTAAACATTACCAATAATTCTATTCAACTCCCATACACCCTTAATATTAAAAGAACTTTTAAATAAGTTAATTACTTCAGAATCATGAAATTTTAATAATAAAGATTCTTTAATTCTTATTATTATTTCATTCCTCTGAAAGAAGACAATCTTAGCTTTGCAAAATTAATAGTGTGGCCTATATCTCTTTTATGGACATATAAAGCAGAATTAAGCTATTTATTTTTAGTACCTTTATTCTTTCATTTAAGCTCAAACTACACTAACCTATATATATATATATATATATATATATATATATATATATATATATATATAAATTATAACTTTTTGGGATATACCATGTCTTATTTTCCATTGAGCACCGATATTTCGACAGAATAGCAACAGCCATTTTCAAGGTTAACTTTTGAAAGAAAAACCGTTAGATCTTAACAAATAACATGACTGTGTGCGAGATGAGAAATGAGATTCCAGTTCAGCATTCCCAATATGAGGCTTATCAAAATGTTTATTTTCCTCAGTATTTTTACCAGTTAATTTTAAGTTAATATTGGATAAAAAAAGAGGTTTCCACATAGCTGGAATACGTTGTACTTCATCGGTTCTATTTAAACCAGTAGGTCTCTTTAATATTTCAATTGACTCTCTCATGGTTCTTAAATCATATCTTTCCAAATTAGCAAGTATTTTTGTATTGTCAAAATTAGGTTTGTGACCAGTTTCTAAATAATGGGAAGTAAAAACTGATGTGCTAATTTTTTGTTGAAAAGCATTTTTATGTTCCTTAATTCTGACATTAATTTGTCTATTAGACTGACCCACATAGCCTCTTGGGCACTGGAAACACGGAATTTCATAAACTCCTTGGTGTTCCAAAAGTATTCTGTCTTTAGGTTTATACAAAAAATCACCACTTTCTTTTGCCAGTAGAAAAAGTGGTCTTTATATTAAAACAAGATAGTCTTCTACTGATTTTATCAGTAACCCCCCTAATGTAAGGCAAAATTACTCTATTAAAAGAGGAATTATCAATTCTATCCTCTTTTTTCTTTTTAGTATTAATGTTATATAAAGCCTTACATATGATGTTTTGATTATAATTATTAGAAAGCAGAATACTTTTTGTAAGTTTTATTTCTTGAGAAAGATGTTCTCTATCAGATAAATTATAAGCTCTAGTGAAAAGATTTTTAGCTACAGAAAAAATTTGTGCAGGATGATGATGAGAATTAAAATTAAGATATCTGTTTGTATGAGTGGATTTTCTGTAAACCGATATTGACAATGTTTCATCACATTTTCTTGCAATTAAAACATCCAGAAAAGAAAGTGACCTGTTATTTTCCACTTCCATAGTAAATTTAATATTTGGATGCCAATTATTTATAAAAGCAAGAAAAGAATTTAAAGAATCAATTCCATGAGGCCATATGACAAAAGTATCATCCACATATCTAAGCCAAATAGAAGGATTTTTAGTAGCTGCACATAATACTTGACTTTCAAAATTGTCCATGAAAAGATCAGCAATGACAGGTGACAAAGGGGATCCCATAGAAAGTTCTTTAATTTGTTTAAACAGTTGAGAATTATAAACAAAAAATGTATTTTCAAGGCAATGTTTTGCTAAAGGAATAATAAAATCAGGTAAATCATTGTTCTGAGCTATTATATTTAATGCTTTTTCAACAGGAATATTAGTAAATATAGAAGAAACATCAAAACTAACCAATAAATCAGTTCCAGTTAGTTTTAAGTTTTTAATTATTGAAATAAAATGGCTTGAATTTTTAATTCTTGAAGGAATCTTGTCTGTCAATGGCTGTAAGCATTGGGCTAAATATCAAGCCAAAGCATGTGTGGGAGAGCCTATAGCACACACAATAGGTCACAATAAAATCAGGTAAATCATTGTTCTGAGCTATTATATTTAATGCTTCTTCAACAGGAATATTAGTAAACATAGAAGAAACATCAAAACTAACCAATAATCAGTTCCAGTTAGTTTTAAGTTTTTAATTATTGAAATAAAATAGCTTGAATTTTTAATTCTTGAAGGAATCTTGTCTGTCAATGGCTGTAAGCATTGGGCTAAATATCGAGCCAAAGCATGTGTGGGAGAGCCTATAGCACACACAATAGGTCTCTATACTTTCCACCATGAAGAGATAAAGCCACATGAATACTGAACTAAAGATAACTGTGTGCACTTATTGAAGAACTCACTGGACTTTGCATTATCATAAAGTAAATATTTCATATTCATTCCAGGGTATAAATCTCTAATTAAATTCTCATCTTAATCTGAAAGTAAATGTATTATCTAATTTTTCATATTCCTTTAATGCTATCTTTATTGTATGTATTTGCTCTTATTTCTTATTGCATGTAACATCATCTCAGTTATGAGACTACATATTTGTGATGTTAAACTTTTGTATCAGAGTGTATTGTGAGTTATATTTTATATGCTAAATGTGTTTTTTTATAACTAACCTTTGATAAATACTTTGGCAGATATTAGTAGTTTTCTTTTAGCTCAGCTTTCTTTTATTACCCTAAATTTGCCCTTCCTGCAGACCACAAATCTTTTGGCTGGTGGTTTAATGTGTAAAGTGTTCTGGTTTTCTAAAATTGGAGATATAGTTTCTTCTTTCTAAGATTTCTTAAGATTGCAATTGGTTCTCATGTTTTCTGGTTTTATATTTAAATTCAACTGTGAATTGCCTTAAAAGTGGTACATCATGAGCTGTCCTGCAGACATGTGACATTCTTGTTTCTCGACATGTTATTCTGGGCCAAGAAATGCTCACCCACAATGTTTCATTAATTTCTTACAAGACCCTATTGTTTGCTATCTCTGAATTAGGAATTTAGAATTGATTTTTTTTTATAAATTAGCAGAAAGATATTAGAAATTTATTTTAAATTAGTAAGTGAGCAAATGAACTTATCTGCCAGGATGTTTAATATTTGCATTACTCACATAATTCTCTGGTAAGTATGCTATGAAATGAAGTCAATCTTTCTTATTGTGTTTGACAATCATTTACTTCAATATTTTGTTAAATTTAATGAATCTTAAAATTTCTTTAATCATATTAGCTGACATTTGTCTCTGCATTCTTTCTCAATTGCCTGAACAATCTTAAACATCTCTTTCTCTCCCTGGGTTTAGCCAGTGCCAATCATCATCATCATTAACTTTGATTGCAGTTAATTAAATTTTGCATTTATGCAGTGTAGTGATCTGGTGGTGCCCTCAGAGATCAAAAGAAAATATAATGACCACTACATAGTATATTTGAATTTTAGCACTGTCAACTTGGAGCTTCAAGTTTAAAAGCCATGTAAAGTTGTATTCAGACAATTGAGAATTATTTCAGGTGTAGGAGGCAAAAGTTAGAATTTAGAGATCAGTTTTGTTTTAGTTATGGTATAGATTGGTGGGGCAGTCTGATGCAGGAAGTTTGTCTTTTTCCTATGATATAAATAAATAAACAGTTAAATAGTGTTTTTCTTTTATCTGTATTTCCGAACATAGTGTTGAAGAAATAAATATTAAGAAATTGTACTCTTTTGTAAAAGCGAAAATAAAAAGTATATATATATATAGTAGATTTGGTCATACCTGCAAAAATGGAAGACAGGGTAGGGGTGCCATAGTGTTAAAATAAAACCCATTTTCTTTCAAAAACCTCAAATAATAGAAAAAAGATAGAATCAGGTAAGGATCAAGATGATGATGTACATGATGAAAGCTGAGATGGGACGAATGTGACAAGAAATAGAAGAATGTCAGCAGGCAATGGTGGAAGAAAATAGAAAAATGAAACAAGAGTTAATAAAAAGTCAGCAGAGAGTGAAGGAAGAAATTAGGAAGTTGACAGCAGAATTGATTAAGGAAATGAAAGAAATGATAAGAGAAATAATGGAAAAGTAGAGGAGAATCAGGAAAGTATAGAAACCATAGAAATAGATTTGACTAAATAAAGTCGGGAAGTAGAAAAGGAAGTTGATGTGGTAAAAAATGTGAAAGATGAATTAAAACCAAATAGTGTTAGAGCAGATAAAATGGAAATAAAGATAAAAATAAGCAGAGATTAGATACAGATAGATAGTGTGGTAGGAAAATTAAAAAATATAGATTAAGAGATCAAAGAAATGTATGAGTTAAAGTTAGAAAATAATGTAAAAAAGTTTCTACAAGAGACTATAAATTAGTTGACTAAAATAACTGTTCATTTTGAATATGGATCTAAAACTAAGAAAAGAGTTAGTTGAAAGAGTAGAGAATATGATTTTAAAACAGAAATAGAAGCTATTTCTAGAACCAAGATATCTTAGTTAAAACATTCAAAAAGATTGTAGAAGATGAATTCTTTCTATTCACTGTTACCAATGCGATCAGTAAGAAGACATTTTAAATAAATGTGGAGTTTTGCTCCACAAAAGTGTCTTCAGATATATGAGCTAGAAAACAAAACAGGACAGAAAGGGACAAGGGAAATATTTATAAGCAAAGAAAAACAGGAGGGGGAAAGTAGTCTATATCAGAAAACTAGTAAAAGAGAATAAGAACCGCCTGACAAAGGTTAAGAGGTTTAAACTTCGAGTAAATGGACAAACTGTTTGAAAAAAAAAGACTTGTTTATTTTACTGGAATATAAGAATGGATAAAGGCATGTTAAATTTTTAAAATAAAATATTCTTTCAGAGTGCAGGGTAAACACTTAGCTAGAATTTTGAGGGGGGGGGTTGAAATGTGTAAAGTTTTAGAAAAAAATAGCACATGGATGCTTTTATTTTATTTTCATGGCATGATTGGGGCAGTTGAACTGGATACTTTATCCACTTCAAAAGTTCCATTGTGTAGTTTAAAATGGCTTTTGTATTTTTTTAAGTTTTAAAAGAAAGTTATATCAAAGTTTTATATTTTATTTTTTGAATTAAAAGTACATGATGTAATACACATACTCATTTATTTCCTTATGTGATTTTTTTTTTATTAAATTGTACTTTAAAATCTCTTTTCTTGGATTTTGTTTTGTAAAACATTCTAATTTAAAAATTCTAATCTTTTTGAAAAGTTTTTAGTTTTACAAGAAAAGTTAATGGCATTCTTGTGTTTTTATTTTAATTATAATCTATTGAAAATTTATTTTTAAAAGTGGATATTTAATTTTGTATTAATTAATTTTTAAAAATAATTGTGCTGGTCAGAATTTTTAATTAAGATTAAGTGTGAGATAGAGATTTTCCCTGAGCTAAAATTTATAATTAAGAACAAGAAAGATTATGAGAGATAAGAGAGCATATAAATGTCACCCAAAGTTCAGTCTGATTATTCTTGGCTTGATCAAGATTATTTGTCAGGAGAAGAATATTGATTCAGCTTCTTGTTTTTTATGTTCCTTATTATTATGAAATTATATTAGTCTGTGGAGATTCTCCTGAAATAAAAGTACTCACTTCTAATTGTAAAATAATGATCATCTTATCAGAATGTTGAAATTACAAGCTTTGTGGAATATTGTCTACAATATGCCCTCCTAAATCAAACAAAGAAATATTTCTGAACCCAAGCTATTCCTTACAGTTCATGCTATAATACCTAAATTAGAACTGCTCCCAATGCATGTCTCTATACTTGCTACCATGAAGAGATAAAGCCACCTGAATATTGAGCTAAAAGTAACTGTATGCACTTATTGAAGGAATCACTGGACTCTGCTTTACTGAAAGGTAAATATTTCATATTCTTTACAGGGTATAAATCTCTAATTAAATTCTCCACTTAATCTGAAAGTAAATGTATCATCTAATTTTTCATATTCCTTTAATACTATCTTTATTGTATGTATTGCTCTTATTTTCTATTATGTGTAACATCATCTCAATTTTGAGACTACATATTTGTGATTTTAAACTTTTGTATCAGAGAGTTTATTGTGAGTTATATTTTATATGCTTAATGTGTTTATTTATTACTAACCTTTGATAAACACTTGGACAGATGTCAGTAGTTTTCTTTTAGCTCACCTATACCTCTTTTATTACCCTATAATTAATTTTAAATAAGTTTGGTTTGCACTTCCTGCAGATTGCCAATGTTTTGGCTGGCAGTTTATTGGGTATAGTGTTCTGGTTTTTTGAAATTGGAGATTTTGTTTCTTCTTTTTAAGATTGTGCAAGATCAAAATTATTTCACATGTTTTCTGGTGTTGTATTTGAACTCAACTGTTAATTGCCTTAAAAGTGGTATATGAGCTGTCCTGCAGGCATATGATGTTCTTGGTCTCGATGCATTATTCGAGGCCAAGGAATGCTTGCCTGCACTGTTTCATTGATTTCCTACAAGAGCTTATTATTTTGCTATCTCTGAATTAGGAAGTTAGAATTGATTATTTTTTATAAAGTGCCAGCAGGAAGATATTAGGAATTCCTTTTAAATTACTAAGTGAACAAATGAACTTATCTGCCAGATTGTTTAATATTTGCATTACTCATGTATCCTCTCTGGTAAATACACATTGAAACTAGATCAAACTTTCTTATTGTGTTTGACAATCATTTACTTAAATATTTTGATGAATTTAATAAATCTTAAAATTTCTTTAATTATATTATCTGACATTTGTCTTTGTAATTTCTCTCTCAATTGTCTGAACAATCTTAAAGATCTTTCTCTCAGTTTAGCCAGATCCAATCATCATCATCATTAACTTTTGGTCATAGTAACTTAAATTTTTCAGGTATGCAGTGACCTGGTGCCACCCTTGGTGATAAAAAGAAGATAGAACCTGCATATAGTATATTTGAATTTTAGCGCTGCCAGCTTGGGGTTTTGAGTTTAAAACCCATGTGAGATTGTGTTCAGACAATTGAGAAATATTTCCAGTGTAGGAGGAAAATGTTATGATTTAGAGATCAGTTTGTGTTAGTTATGGTATGGATTGTTGGGTAGTCTGGTGCAGGGAGGTCACCTTTTTTATATGATGTAAATAAATAAAGACTTAAATAACATTTTTGTTTTAGATTTATTTCTGAAAGTAATGTTGATCAAATAAATGGTAAAAAGTTGTACTGTTTTGTAAAACTGAATATATATATATATATATATATATATATATATATATAGTTTTACTATTATATATATATATATATATATATAATAGTACATTTAATTGTTTTTGAGAAAATGGAAGATAGCATAGAAAGTGATGAGGTGGTAGTGTTGGAAGAAAGCCCAGTTTCTTTCAAAAATCATCAATACCAGAAAAAGAAGAGAGAGAGACTCAGATGATGATCAAGATAATGGACATGATGAAAGCTGAGATAAGAGAAATGTGACAAAAATATAAGATAGTCAGAAGAAAGTGGTGGAAGAAAATAGAAAAATAAAACAAAGAGTTATTGGAAAATCAGCAGACAATGAAGGAAGAAATTAATAAATTCAAAGTAGAAATGATTAAGGAAATAAAAGAAATGAAAAGAGAAATAATGGGGAAAGAAGAGAAGAATCAGGAAACTACAGAAACCATAGTGATAGATTTGACTAAAGAAAGTCAGGAAGTAGAAAAAGAAGTTGAGATTGTAAAAGATGTGAAAGATGAATTAAAAACAAATAGTGTTAGAACAGATAAAATGAAAATAAAGATAGAAATAAGCAGAGACTGATACTATGGTGAGACTCAGACCATGATAAACAATAGAGTGGCTCAGTACAAATACTTATACAAAAGAGTATTAAGAAGAAACGAAGGCAGCTCAGTATTTGTGGACCACCAAAAAGAGGCTAATCACAAATTTGAACCTGCAAATGCTAGAATAATTGCAACTGAAAGAAATGACATCAAAAGGAAGGTTAAAGAAGCATGGTATATATCAAGAGATTTGAAAGCAATAAACAGGAGAGATACATGCTTTTCCATTTCAAAGAGAAGGACAATATAAATAAGCTTGCATGGATTTGCATAAATTACTATGTTAGAAGGCTATGAATATGAGTTGTAAGCTCTGAAAGCGCTTAGCCTTAAGAAATATTAATATAATCGTTGAATTTAATTTCACTATATACGTTAAGTGTATTTAATATTACATAGTTATCAATAGTGAAGAAAAAATCGGAAATATCAATAAATTGAAAAAAGGTATGAGTTAAAGATAGAAAATAATGAAAAAAAAGTTTCTACAAGAGACTATAAATGAGTTGACTAAAATAAGTGTTCATATTGAATATGGATTTAAAACAAAAAAAAAAAGCATTAGTTGCAATATTTTATTTTATTATGAAGATATTAAAATAATTAAAGAAAATCATAGTTGTTCCTAAGAAATTTGAGCAGCAAAAAATTCTTTACAATCTTCAAATTTATATTTCATTGGAATAAAAGACTGTGGATAAATTAAACCTATAATGTTAATTGATAAAAAAAAAGTAATCAAAAGGTTTTCTTGCTTGAGAATTCATATGAAATTCAAGTGGTGAAAATGCTTGAATTGGAATCAATCCAAGATTCTTACACTCTAGAGATGAATATTCTAACACTGCACTAAACCATGCAGGGCAAAATCTATTGCTTCTTTGGATTATTAAATTCAAATATAAACTATCTTTAAATTTGATGCTCCATTTCATATCTGATAAATTGTTCAATGTATTAAACATTTTATCAATCATATTCTGTGGCTCAGATATAAATTGATTGCCACAAATCTCATGTGTTTATAGTCTGCATATATCATTATATTTGGATGAATGGTTCTAACTTCAATATTAATGACCATAACATCAAAACACAATAACACTATTTGGCAATCCTATTTGCCATAATTACACTATTCTATAAAAGACATCTCTAAAATTTGCAAAAATATTGATTAATTCATTTTAATAAGTTTAGGTCTTTGTTATATTAAATGTAAAAAAAATTATTAAAATTTATTTTGAACTCACTATAAACAAAATTCACACACCTCAAACTTTAAATTTTCACTAATGTTTTCATTTTTTATAATTATGTAATTAACTAATAGATTTTCTAGCACAACAATTAGAAAAGAAATATTTAATTAACACAAATTGATTCTCGGATTCATTGTAGCATTAATTTGGATGCTTAATAGTAAGCAGTGACTCCAAAATCTATGATATGTCACAAAGAAAATTTAATTCGTGTAATTTAATATTTGAAAAAAAAAAATGCTAGAAGGTATTGTTGTAGGTGAATAAACATTTAAATATTTATTTCTTAACATCATATTTACAAATTAAATTTTATTTTTTTTAAAGTTGTAACTACCAAACAAGTTAAAACTTAATATTTCAAGTTGCTGGTTAATTTTTTTTCCACATATGTTCTCATCAATTACAAAATTATTCCTTTAATTCTTTTCGAGCATATTATTAAGCATTAATTTAAAAAGCTTTAACCATTTTTATTTCAGGTTTGCGAAACGGTTAAATCGGAATTAATTTAAGCATTTGCGGAGTAAGTTTCAAAATTAAAATCTGGTAATCCACGTTATGGGCGTGGCATGCGTTAATCATTAGAAAATAAACACTTTTAGTATAGTTCTATAATAACATACATAACTATTTAATTATATTTTTTGATAAATTTAAAACAATCTGTTTGTTTTTTTTTTAAAACTAATAATGAAAATTTTATTTTAATTGATCACTCCATATTAAACGAATTCCATTGTAGTAAAATATAAAGCTTATAATGAATAAAAAAAAAATGTCAGCACTTTTTAAATTCTATTTATGAACACATTACAAATTTGCTACAAAATTTAAAATGTTTTCCTGATACATATATATATATATATTTAAAAACCATTTCAAAACAAAATTTGTAAAATTATTTTTTATATGGTTATATAACAATTTCTTAAAATATATCTTTTTTTTTTAAAAAAAAAAAAATCAGTCAAATAGTGTATTTAATGTATAGAAATAATAACAATATATCTAAATTATTAGAACTAATATTTTAATTAGTATTTTTTAAAAGCTCTTTGCATCCGTACATGTAGTTATCTCTCTCTATATATATATAACAAAACTTAAATATATTCCAAACAACGGTAAACAATTTATAATACAATATAAATAAAAACTCAATAAAAACTCATAAAGAAATATTTTCGATTATATTCATAATCATTTTCAACTCAACTTTCAAAATGGAATCATCTATTACCAACCGGAAACACATGTCGATTTAAATATCCCACAATTCATTAATCCTAACATTTGCTGATTGTCTGTTTATTATCGTATTTTTATACCTACTAATAAAAACTGCCTCTTTAATTTTTCTTTTTTCATTATCTCTCTCTTGTTCTAAAATTTTTTATTTTATTTATATCAAAATTAAACTTAAAATTACAATTTCTATCATGATCATAAAAAACAGATTCAGTATATAACTTGACTTCATTACTATTATCATTACATATCTGTACATTTTTCAAAACTCTTTTATATAACAATTTATGTTCTTTAATTCTTTTCTCTATATTACATCTAGATTCCCCTATATATGATAAGTTACACCCACAAAAAATTCTATAAATTATATTACTCACGTTATTTTTTTCTAACTTATCTTTTGAATTATTAACCATTCTTTTTAAATTACCTGATCCATAAAAAGAAACATTATATATACCATTATAAACTTTTTTCATAAATTTTTCTTGATTATTATTATAAAAAAAAAGGCAAAGAAATCCACTTCTTACTCTTAATTTCTTCATCACCAGTATTTCTATTAATTTTCTTACTAAATTGACAAACCACTTGATAAATTTCTTTTATATTATAACCTACACTTAATAATTCACTTACATAATTTTCAATATTTTTCTTTTTATCACATGCATATTTACACAAAATATTATTTCTATACAAAAAAGACCTAAAACCAGCCATCTTATAATTATGTGGCACGTTAGATAAATAGGGAATATACCCTCTAGTTTCAATAGGTTTAATAAACAATTTATAGTCAATCATATTATTGTTCCTTGAAATTATCAAATCTAAATATTTAATACTGTTATTATATTCTTTCTCCATAGTCCAGATAAGACCTTTTAATTTATTATATTCATCAAAAATTTTATCAATCATTTCTGAAGAAGCACATATAAAAACATCATCCACATATCTCGTATATATCTTAATATTTCCCATAAATATAAATTTGTTTAAAATTTTCTCTTCATAATATGACAAAACAAAACTGCATAACTGTGCCACCATTGGTAATCCCATTGGCCAGCCTTTACTCATCTTATAAAATTTACCATTAAAGGATGCAACAATATTTTGTTCAATAAAATTTAAAGCCTTCATCAGAAAACATATTAATTGATTATCCACTTTCTTTTCCAATAAAGCTTGATGAATTATCTTAATTGAATGAAGTCTATCAATAGATCCATACATCTCAGAAACATCCAATGACACTAAAACATCATCACAGTCCAAACTTAAATCTTTAATTTTTTCAACAAAATCAAATGATGATGTTACAGAATATTTTCCAAATCCAAGTAAATCTTGTAAAATTTTAGCTATATATTTACTAGTCTTATACACAAAAGACCCTCCAAAATCCAAAATTATTCTAAGTGGATAACCTTCTTTATGTAATTTTATATTAGCAAATACACGTGGACAAATAGCACTTGAAGGATATAATGAATAGTACACATTATCATTTATTCCTTTATTCTTTGCCTTTAATAAAATGTTATTAATAAATTTCATTCTTTCTGAATCAACATTATATTTATCAATCAATTCAAAATTTAATTTTTCCATTTGTAAAATAATAATCAAGTAAAATTTATGAGAAAAGTTTATAATGGTATATATAATGTTTCTTTTTATGGATCAGGTAATTTAAATAGAATGGTTAATAATTCAAAAGATAAGTTAGAAAAAAATAACGTGAATAATATAATTTATAGAATTTTTTGTGGGTGTAACTTATCATATATAGGGGAATCTAGATGTAATATAGAGAAAAGAATTAAAGAACATAAATTGTTATATAAAAGAGTTTTGAAAAATGTACAGATATGTAATGATAATAGTAATGAAGTCAAGTTATATACTGAATCTGTTTTTTATGATCATGATAGAAATTGTAATTTTAAGTTTAATTTTGATATAAATAAAATAAAAATTTTAGGACAAGAGAGAGATAATGAAAAAAGAAAAATTAAAGAGGCAGTTTTTATTAGTAGGTATAAAAATACGATAATAAACAGACAGTCAGCAAATGTTAGGATTAATGAATTGTGGGATATTTAAATCAACATGTGTTTCCGGTTGGTAATAGATGATTCCATTTTGAAAGTTGAGTTGAAAATGATTATGAATATAATCGAAAATATTTCTTTATGAGTTTTTATTGAGTTTTTATTTATATTGTATTATAAATTGTTTACCGTTGTTTGGAATATATTTAAGTTTTGTTATTGTATTATTGATATTAGTGGACATTTATTTTGTTTTATATATATACACACAATTGCAAAATGATTTGTTCATTATGATTGACTGGTTTTAAATAAAGGAGAATGCGGAACAGGAGCCATATAATAAAAATACATTATTTTTAAACATTATTAATCCTGTGAAGGATGAAATTATCTTTGAGTTTATTTCAGTTTTTATGTCCATACTGTCTCTTTACCACATTACTCCAGAAAATTTTCTAAATTTATTAATTTCAACTTATATATGATCATTTGAGATAAATTTAGAATTCGAGTTTTCTATCTTTTAATTTTTTCTAAAAACATTTTTATTTCAGATTAATTTTAATATTTAATTATTCAAATGACATTATTGGAAAAAGCTTATTTTTTCCTCTATCTAATCATTTCACTTTAATTTTTGGTGTGCAGTCTTATATTGCTCTTCTTTCTACATCACTAACTATGGTCTTATTTGATAAATTTGTAACTTCCAGAATATAAAAGGTATGCTTTCTGGTTTTTCTATAAATAAATAATTAACATTCATATACAAATTAACACAAATTTATACAGCGTCAAAATTGTCAAGTTATATCTCAGGTAAGAATTATGACACATCTAAGATGAAAGTACAAATTTAAAAATCAAAATCAAATTTGTCACACTGTTTACCACATGTTGCTGATAAACCCATTCAATTTGTTTATTTGTTTAGCATGTGAACAATCACACAATAACAACAAGTGCACAGTAAAAAAGTAATAGTATTAGAAGTTTGTTATGCTCAATTTATTTAAGATTCCGAAAAACCATTAATAATGCCACTATTAATTAATAGCAAATTTCTTTTAGAAGTCATCTATTAACATGTAGTAGACTTAACATTGTAAAAGTATTAATATTATAGAAGACTGTACCTGTATCTATTTATAAATGTGAATAATGATATGAGCTAAATAAAATATAGAACAATAAACTTTTACATAAATAATAACAAGAACACTAATGAATCTAATTATAAAATTAACTTATATATTTTAATTGTTTCTTATTTAAGTTACAATATCTGTTTGTTAGTATGTATGTTTGTTTGTAAACTATTGTAATCACTTTTATTATTTAATTTAAAAGAAAATATTAAAATTAAGGTTTAATAGATTTAAATTTAATAGAAATGATTCAAATTTATAGTACGTAAGTAAAAAATACCAATCAAAGCAATATGGAAATAATGATATTTTAGGTAGGTGACTTAATTTGTAAGATCTGAACCAGTAAGTGGGAAAATTTAAAATGTTTTGATATTAAATTTACAATTTATTTTAAAACTTTAATATGTGTTAGGTATGGCTTGTTAGAGGATGGCATAGAAATTTTTAGGGCTTCAATTTAAAATTATAATAACATATATGAATTTCTATTTTAAATATGATATATACATAAAGGGAATACATATTAACATGTAGCAGAAATCAACTACTAGTTTCAAGTTGATTTAAAATACAATATGGTTTTATATTTTTATTAAGTGTGCCAATATTAAATAGTTAAACTAAATAGAGATACTTTTTTATATATTAAATGCATTTATTTACCAGGCATTAAAAAGTAAAAAAAAGATTCTTCAACAACAATTGGGCTTTTAGATTTAACTTAAAATAAAAGCATAAGGGATCCAGAAGTTAATAATTAAATCAATCTCTATTTCTGAATCTCTCATGAATTAGTTTTAGGTTAAATCTAAAAAAAAAAAACCAATTGTGGTTGAAGAAACAATTATTTTTTTGCTTTTTAGTGCATGGTAAATAAAAAATATTTACTGTAAAACAATTTTAATCTCTATTTATCTTTACTTTCTTTAAAAACAAAACAAAAAACAGCAACAAATGATAAATGCAAAAATATTATTGTCTTTTTTTTTTTGCTTGTAATTATTCAGTTAAAACTTGACTTAGAAAATAAATAATCTTTTGAGATAAATTTTACTAGTAATAATAGTAGTTTTATAAGCATTGACAGTGCTCTTTTTTATTTATTAAAATTTTAAATAGTAATGATAATGAGGTACAATTTTAAAGAATTTTCATTTTTATAAACTTGTTTGTTTCATTAATGTGCACAATAAAACAAAGTTATACCATTTGTTAATATTTTAAAACAGGAAGTATTTTTTGTTTATAATAAATTTAAGTTCATTTAGAATAGTAAATTTTATATATAAGTTTTATATGTGTAGCCTTCAGTTGAAATAGAGTTTGTAGTAAAATACAATTATTTTTATGATTATTACTATTATTACTTAAAATAATAAAAGTTTATTAATTGTAAAATGTTATATAGAAAAATGAAAAAAATACTCAATCTGAATCTTCACTAACTTAAATGTACACAATTTTCTGTGCCTAACTATATGAAGTTTTTTTTCTTAAAAAAACATTAGTACTTAAAAAATCCAAAATATAGTTTATATTTATTAATAAAGATATAAAAATCAAAATATACTTAAAATCAAAAAATAAACCTTTAAATACATGAACATGTATTTTTTATAAATACAAAGTAAAGAATTCTACTCCAATTTTGATAAAATTAGAACTGTTCTTATCCTCCGATAAACAAAGTTATATATTTATTATAATTAAAAATAAACTTTGATGAAAGAAAACCATAACAATATCAGTCTAGATAAGAGGCAATGCAAACAAAAAATTACATATTATTAAAGATGCATTTTGACTAACTTAATAGAACAAAAATATATAAACTAATTATAATATATACTACAAACATAAAGATATAAATATTTATAAACATCAAATACTTTAACTAATTATTGGCTAATTAAAAGTGAACATAACATTATATAGTATCAAATAGCATCCAATTATTGAATCATTGGAATATGTAAATTATTCCACTTACATATTAATAGCAGTAGCTCTGGAATGGCACACAGAATTCAAAAAGACAGTTATGTTTATGATGCACAAAACCAGAAATGCATTAAGGTTTAATGGAAACCAAAAATACTATAGATAGAAAAAAAATCATTCTTCATAAAATATATAAATATTTATATACAAAAGTTATTACAATAAAAATTACCACAAATTCACAACTAAAACATACTAGGCAAAGAATGTACATTGTAAAACACAACCAATGGTTTTATTGCTACAAACAGACTTCTTCAAGTGTAAAGAGCTAAAAGATAACAAATATATACTAAATATTACTCATTAATCCAATTACATCTCATTCACCTTTGACATTAAAATAACTTTTAAATAAGTTAATTACTTCAGAATCATAAATTTTTCATAATTAAAGTTTTTTAATTGTTTTTTTTATTTCATTTGCTTCAAAGAAGACAATTCTTACTCTTATCAAAATTAATAGTGTGTTTCTATCTCTTTTATGGATGTAAAAAACAGTATTTAGATATTTATTTTTAAACCTACTTTTATGTACCTTTATTTTTTCATTTGACTTAAACTGTTTTGATCCATATATCCCTTTTTATAAAAACAAGGTATAATATACACTACCCCAGGAATAGTGTATGCCCCTTTCCTAGAAATTTTATTTTCAAACAAATTAATATTTTTACATACAATTCTATAAGAAGATAATTTAAAAGGTAAAGAAATAAAATCATATTTTTATTTATTCTTTACATAATTACAAATATTATTACTATTGAAAATACTTTTAAGAAATTTATCAGAATAACCAACAGTCAAATAATATTTATAAATTAAACTTTTTGAAGCAAAACTATCTCATTAGAATTATTTAATCTTTCATTTCTATAACAATAATTTCTTAAAGCAGCTACTTTATGAGATACAGATTGATAGCTATCATGTTCAATTATAGATCTTAAACTTTTACTCTTAACATAATGACTACATTATAATTAAAGAAGATTAGAAGTATTATATAGTTTATATTTAGATAGTTGTTTTTCCTCTGTACATTTTATATGGTTGTTATACATTGTCTAACTGGGACAGGAAGGGATAAAGAAAGGAAAAAAATCGAAGATAAAAAAAAACCTTGTAATCTTCTTGAAAAATGATAAATTAAACAACATACTTATACTAGCTCAATGATAAATAATAAACGACAAATAGGATGAGATTCTATCTGATATAACATAACTAACATAAAATAATACACAAGATAGATTTCAGGGATGGTCACAAACATAGAGATTTTAACATTGAGAAGTATATAAAATATAATCCACAATGGCATTGTTATTGTAGAAACATTTCAGCTATCATCCTATTATAATCATTAGGAAAATTCCTACAACATATAATGACTAACATAATACTTTATGTAAAATAATTATTAAGCTACTTTTTTTGTAATTTAAGAAACTCTAAATGATTATTCCTTTATAAAATATAATAACAATAATGAACAGTTAAATAATTACATTCACCATTACAAACATAAACTAAACTCATTATTAGAGAATAAATCTAACTATAATAATAATAAATTGAAACTAATAATAACAATCTACTCACTTACTTTAAATTAAATAATTTATTAAACTTATAAATACTTACTCTTCTATTTATATCAATTACTATCATAAAACAGAATGCTTATTTAGTAATAATCAAAAGTTTTATAATTAACATCACCTTATATTATCTAACTCAATTAAATATACTAATTATTTGAACATTTGTCCATGTTATTTTACCTTTCAAAAACAAACATTATAATTGATTTTATTTATATTTGGAACAATATAACATTTTGAATTTGTAGCATATAATAAACTTTAATTAGATTTTTATTATTTAATTCTTATGTTTAATTTAAATTAAGTTTAAAATATGAATGTGACTGTTGAAAATAATATTACTCTTTTAATGCTTTACACACATGATAACTTTAGATTTCAATTTTCAAATAATTATTCAAGTATTTTCATATTTAATAAAATAAAAATCCATTAAATATGAATTTAACAAAATTATAATTCTAAAGTAATAAATAATTAATTTATCAAGTTCAAATTCTTTATTATGATTTGATAATCAAATTATTTAATAAATACATTTTGTATAATGACTTCATTTTAGTGATGTGCTTTAATGGTATGACTTTGGGATAGCAGTGTTTTGCTACAGAAATAAAACAACTGGTCAAGTTTAAATTAAAATACAGTTAATTAACCGATCAAAAGGTTACAATATATTTATATAACTATTAGAAACCAGTCAACACTTAGACCAGTGGTGCCCAACCTTTAACTTGACGCGAGCCAGTTGAGAATTTAAAAAAATTTGGGGAGCCACAATTATATATTACATTTTTCATATTACATTTATAAACATGGTACTTGGGTACTAAACCTGCAATGTAGGGAGATAGGTGGGGGGGACGGCCTATTCACATTGGTATCAATCCGCCGTTTCTAATGTGGCCAAAATAACGTGTACACGGATCTTTCTCGATGAAAACATCAATATATACAGCAAAATATATATGTGTACACGAATCTATCTCAATAAAAACAACTATTTACAGCACTAAACATCAATATATATATATATATATACAGCAAAATATATACGTGTACACGGATAAAAACAACTGTTTACAGCACTAAACATCGATATATACAGCAAAATATATCCGTGTACATGGATTTATCTCGATAAAAACTATTTCCAGCACTAAACACAATATATATACAGCACCAAACCAAATGTCTACAAGGATCTTTCTCGATAAAAACAACAATATATACAAGAGCACTAAACACAATATATATATAGCACCAAACCAAACGAGTACAGCAAAAATAAAATAAAATGGTGTAATATGTTAAAAAGAAAAAAAAATGTAAATACATTTTATTTATTAAAAATTTGGTAACATACATATAAATTACAATTACAGGAAAAATATATTTTATTTAATGTGAAACCTGACACTGCATATCGTTATTGTTTGTATTGTAAAAATGTTTATTTTTTAGTGTGTGCATGAGCCATCAAGGAACATAAAATATTTTATCAATTTTTTTGAAGAGTGCAATTCGAGCCACATTAAACAGTTATGCGAGCCACATGTGACTCGCGAGCTACTGGTTGGGCATCCCTGACTTAGACAATCCCAATATAAATAACAATCAAGAATTTCAAACTGTTGCCAAGGCAACCACTTTTTAGCATTATTATTAGTTCTTCTAGTTAGTTTTATATATAAGAAAGATTGGTGTCATTATGTATGCAACATAAAGTAAAATTTAATTAAATAAATCCATTTTTTTGTTACTATTACAATGATTATTTTATTAAATCTCGTCAATCCAACAGCTTCGATTTCTGGATTTATTTAATTATTTACAAATTTAGGAATGCATATAGAAGGGTATAAGATGAAAGGACTTATACATATATTTTATAAACTGAAGTTTTAATATGATTTTCTTCTTATTAATAAGGGCAAAATTATTTGTTGAAGAAAGTTTTTATTATTTTTATAATTCATACACAAGCATCAGGTTTGCACATAAATGCAAATCAAGCTGAAGTCCCTAACAGCATTAAATATTTAGACCTTCAAGTGATGATTGAAACTAATCACTTATGCTACAGAATGAACATTAAATCTATCAATATCAGAGGTCACATACACCACTTGTCTAACACACCAATATATATATATATATATATATATATATATATATATATATATATATATTTAGCCATTTTATATATATACACACCATATATATATATATATATATATATATATAAAATGGCTGGCCTCAAATTGTTCTTATATAGAAACAACAGTTTGTGCAGCTTCAAGACTGACAAAAGAAACAATACTGAAATGTATAGAAATGAGCTTATCAATGCAAAATGTAATAAAAGAGCGATTGACAATGTTATTAAGAAATTTAAAAGAGGGTCTATTCATGAGCTGAAGCAGAATAAACCCTGAATCTTGCTTCCATATATTAAAATATTCATAGAGACTTGCTTACAATCTTTTGCTCTGATTTTAGTGTGTGTTTCCTATTGCCTCCTAGTCTTAACAGGAGTATAAACAATACCAAAGACTATATTCTCCCAGTGTACACACAGCAAGTGGTCTACAAGATCACATGTAGTGATAACAATTGCTCAGCTGCATATTATGAGGAAACGAGGGCATCTGTGCAAACAAGATTGTCCCAGCATGTATATGCATATAATGAGGCCTTAGCAGACCCATCGCACTCCTCTATTTTTGTACAGCACTGCAGGCTGGATAGGCCGAGTGTGTTGTGTAGAGAGCAGCATGAACTGCATAGGAAGGTGAAGGAGGCATGTTATATCATAGGTGAACACACAATAAATAAAAAGGAATCATTTTATGCTACATTGAATAAATGGCAAGGTTAAACATCATTTTATGCTACATTGAATCAATGGCAAGGTTAAACATTCTTATCCTGATTAGCATAATTTTGCCTATTTTGCATATTTGCACCTCGTAGAAAATGAAGAGATTTTTTGCTTCTTGAAAATGAAGGTTATACCTTCAAAAACATTAGAAGAATCAACAAAGTTTATCATTTAGTGATTGGGGTTGATTTGATTTATATATAGTTTTGCTTTTCGAATTATATAAGTGTGTGTATTTCTAATATCAATGCAAATATTAAAGTTTTACATATAGTATTGTCTAACACATATTTGAATGTTATATATATTACAATTATTGTGTTATGGAGCCGATAATACAGAATTGAATGGCTTTGAAGTCAATGCTGGAGGTGTGTAAATATAGGCAAAGATTGAATTTTTTGATTAGGTGCAGAAACCATGGTGCAGAAAACATAAAAGTGTTTCCAAATTTTTATGTAAAGTTGAATCGATCAATACACAACATCAATGCTATTAGGGAGCAGGTTCAAGCACTCATAATAAATAAAGTAATTGCAGAATGTAGAAGAGAATTAGCTATAGCAAGCAACAGACTCAAAATTATTTACAGGAACAGTGTCCCATCTACTGATATAATTGATAAAAGCAACAGACTTAGAGCACAGTTGGAATTGAAATTTAAGAAGAAGCTCCAATTTTTGGCATATAAACAAGGCAAACAGATGAAGCCACAGGAGCAGGAAGGATTTGTAAATCTAACAAGGACTCAGATCCCTGAAGGAGTAAAAATGATCTTGAATAAAGGCCATAGATTTGTTGGTGAAGGGTGGAAGTTTCCTAACATGGAGCTGGTAGCTGATACTGAAGCTAGTCTGGACAAGAACCCTCTTAAGAATTTGTATATAGCAAAAATTTCCAGATGTATACAACATAAGGCTATACATCCACGGAAGGATCAGTGGTAAGATAGGATAGCAGCAACACAAAGATTCTTGAATCAACATAATATTATGGTCACGGAGGAGGATAAAGAAAATAGATTTGTGATTATGGATAAAGAGGAATATGAAAATAAAATTCAACAACAAATAGACAAATTAAAATTTAGGAAGGTTCCCAAGATTAACTTAAATAAAGACAAATTTGTATCATCTGTGCTTAGGCCTTATATATCTAAAGCATTTTCTAAGGCTGAATACCTGCAAATGTATCCATCGGTGACTACTGCTCCAAGAATGTTTGCAAATGCCAAAAGCCATAAGGAGAATGTACCACTAAGATTGATGATCGACTTCGGTGGAGTGCACTATTATAAAGCAGCCAAAAACATAAATAAGTGGATCACCCAAACCACAGGCTATAGGGATTATGCTGTTAAGTCATCATTTGACTTCATTAATAAACTGAAGAAGGTGACCCCTGAGCAAAACACAAGAATGACAGCACTTGATGTAGCAGAATTATATGGATTGATTGATAGACCGAAGTTGATCATAATTGTAAGAGAAACACTTATTAGATTTGGAATGAGTCAGGAACATGTCCAGTTTGTTTGTGCATTGTTGGAGTGGATGAATAGAAACATGTATGCAGTGTTTAATTATGAGTGGTATCATATGCTCAATGGTTGGCCAATGGGTCTGAGTGAAATCATGGACAGCATCATGATGAACACATATGAGCAGATTATTATTACTAGATATATGAACTGTGGATTAGTGCTGCATGCTAGATATGTTGATGACATTTTTGTGGCTGCACTAGAGGAAACCATAGAGGACATCAAAACAAACCTTACAACAGCATCAGTTCTGAACATAAATGCAAATCAAGATGAAGTCCCTAACAGCATTAAATATTTAGACCTTCAAGTGATGATTGAAGCTAATCACTTCTGCTACAGAATGAACATTAAACCTATCAATATCAGAGGTCACATACACCACTTATCCAACACACCATATATATAATGGCTGGCCTCAAATCATTCTTATATAAAAACAACAGTTTGTGCAGCTTCGAGGCTGACAAAAAAAAAACAATCTTGAAACATATAGAAATGAGCTTATCAATAAAAAAATATAATAAAAGAGCGATTGACAATGTTATTAAGAAATTTAAAAGAGGGCCTATTCATGAGGAAGCAGAATAAACCCCAAATCTTGCTTCCATATATTAAAAATATTCATAGAGACTTGCTTACAATCTTTTGCTCCGATTTTAGTGTGTGTTTCCGATCACCTTCTAATCTTAACAGGAGTATAAACAATACCAAAGACTATATTCTTCCAGTGCACACACAGCAAGCAGTCTACAAAATCATGTGTAGTGATAACAATTGCCCATCTACATATTATGCATATAATAGGACCTTAGCAGATCCATTCCACCCCTCTATTTTTGTACAGCTCTCATTGGCTGTGGGCCATCAGTGCAGGCTGGTTAGGCCATGTGTTATGTAGAGAGCAGCATGAACTGTGTAGGAAGGTGAAGGAGGTGTGTTATATCATATCAGATGAACATACGATAAATAAAACAGAATCATTTTATGCTATATTGAAGAAATGGCAAGTTTAAATGTTCTTATCCTGATTAGCATATTTGCCTAATTTGCATATTTGCACCTCATGGAAAATGAAGAGATTTTGTACTTCTTGAAAATGAAGGTTATACCTTTGACAAAGTTAGAAGAATCAACAAAGTTTATCATTTAGTGATTGGGTTTGATTTGATTTATATATAGTTTTGCTTTCCAAATTATATAAGTGGTGTATTTTTAATATTACTGCAAATGTTAAAGTTTTACATGTAATTATTGCTTCTATATAGTGATATTTTAATTTACATTATATTGGGTTATTTATTTATTGTATAAAAAGAGCATAATTAATTAAATTTCCAATTTTGATGATACATATATATTATAATGGTAAATAATATGGAAAGCTGACTCCTCAAATATTCGCCATATTTGGATTGGAATAACACTATACATATTAAGAGGTTTGAACTCAGACTTTCACATGATCCTCAACTATCCACTCTTTCTCATACTACTGACCCACTTTATCACACACATGTCGAAAAGATAAATATTAATCACCAATATTCGTATTTCATGCTAAATCAGCACATGTCAGTTGGTCCAGATTATCATCTCTGTACATATATACAATCAATGCTCAGCTTATATTAAGATAGCCAATCTTCATACTTTAATGGAAAGGCTTCAATCCACTCCATTTCACAATTCTTCAGCCACCCATTTCATTCAAAATCCAATAATGGAATGCACAAGAGTTGTGTAAAAATCTGAGTTTAAACCCCTATATTTTACATATTGGAATGCAGCTATGAAAAAGCCCGTACTGTAGAAAAATTCATATATTAAAACATAGTGCTGTAAGGTCTGCCTATACCTCATATATGTATGTAAATGGATTATGTCCTGCGCCTGAGGGGTCAGAGTGACTTATGTACAACATGGGTAGGATGAGAGGGTTGGCACCAATATGGGCTTTGAGAGTTCCATGATCAGATTTTCAATGAAATGGATGGTTGAATAGTTGTGGAGTGGAGTGAATTGAAACCTGTCCATTAAAGTATGAAAATTGGCTATATTAATATAAGCTGAGCATTAAATGTATATATATATATATTGTACCTATTTTGATATAGGCACATAATTTTTATCTAAAATTATTATTAAAGTAATCTTTCATATAGAAAAACATAAAATTAAATGTTGAAGAGTTTATTGCAGCTTGTTTTCGAAAAAGATAAGAATTAAATAGTTTTCTAGCGTTAGTCTTTGAAATAAAAAAGCTACAATTAATTAATCAAAAGAGGGGAGGGGGAGTCTTGGTTTGAAAAATGAAACTAAAGGTTTACAAAAGGCAATAAATAGTTTTTATTAGTATTCATGAAAATATAATTTAAAAAGTTAAAACATACAAATCTCTTTTCATTAAAGTTTAATTAAAGAAAAAATAATGTTAAAACTAATATATGTGCATATATATGTGCGATTGTCAACAATAGAATAAATGTTATTATAAATCAATGAAAGTTAAAGAAGATTATTATTAAAAAACACGGCAATGATTATTAATTAAAATATAAAACAACATCTCTGCATGGCTATTACTAATTAAGCAATCTTCCAAAACATGTTTATCAAAGAATTAATTGATAAAGAATTTCGACAACAGATATTTGCCGGAGGATATTGAAAAGAAAACACTTCATTGGTATAAATACTGAATATTTTATCGGACAATCAGTTGAGACAATCAGTTCACAAATTTACTGAGTGAGTGCAGTTCAGAAATTAATTGAGTCAGTTAAGAAACAAAATGCAGTGTTGAGAAGATTTTGGGAATGCACGTTTATCTCCAGCCCAGATGTCCTATGAAAACAGCAGATCTGCCCGTGAAATAATGTCAGCTTAACATCTTAAAAAAATCTCCGTCAGTATTTAATTGTCTCCAATAATAATAATCGTAAAAATCAGGAAACTCATCAAGGAAAAGTCCCAGCCAGCTGGTAAGCATTCATAATGGAAATATCCTCACTGAAAGCAGCCACCAAAGAGAACAAAATTCTACGTCTACATTCAAAAGCCTAGGTAAAACATTTGCTTATTTCGTTTATACTGTAATAGCCATTGCATTGCATTAATTCGTACGAATCTTTCAAGAGTCTAATTATATAAACTTTATATCATACATAAATGAACTATTGATATGTGTGATTAAATTCCAAATGCTATGTAATACTTTATTATTATTATGTGTGTACATGAGTTAATATGTGCATGATCATTATATCAATATTTATTAGTTAAATTAGAGTGTTCTGTTATTAAATCTATAGGAATATTTAAACCATTTAGAAATGTTAATTTAAAATATGCGTGTGTTTTATTAGAATTATAAAATGTTTAAATTTAGTAAATAAATGTTAGTTAATAAATTATCTTTAAAATTAAACTTTATTTGTCGGTCAATTCTTTTTATCAATTCTTTTAACAAATTCTTTTATCAATTCTTTTAATCACTAATTAAGTATAATCTATTAGTGATTGCAAATATCTGAGCTAGTCATGGATTTAGGCATTGAGTTAGTGGCTACTGTTCAAAGTGCGTTGTCTATTCTTTTAGTATTCTTTTAGAATAAGCAGCTGGCACCCGTGGTTATACACAAACAAAAAAGTGCTTTGGATGTGGTGTTCAACTCAACAGCCGAGAAGAAGCTATGTCCTGGAAATGTAACATTAGTTATATACTTTATAGCTATCATTTGAGCATACATACTCTCCAAGTATGTTCTTCTCTGCCTAAGAGACCGGTGTTTCGAGGTAACAGATACGAACTCGGTACAAATAACTTTCCTGTCTTATCGGTTCCACTTTTATATTTTATTGCTTTATCTCTTTCTCTTTCCATTCTGTTTTCGACTTTGTAACTCAGAAAACCTTTATACCTAGTCAAACTCCAAATTACTTCAATCTGGGAATATTTTTTTCTATGCTTTCTCTTTGTATTAAATCTATGTCTACAGCGAATGCGAACGTTTACTTTAACCTTTTTAAATTTTTGTAAAAACTTTTCTACACTATCTACTACCTTGAACTTATGTTTGTCTACTTTATTTATCACAACACTATCTGGTTCTAATTCAATTTCTATGTCTTTTATCACCTCAACTTCCTTTTCAACTTCCTGACTTTCTTTAATTAAATCTAACTCTATAACTTCTTGGTTGTTCTCTACCTTTACCGTTATCTCACATCTTATTTCTCTTACTTCTGCTCTGAGTTCTTTAATTTCTGTTTTAACCTGACTAATTTCTGCCTTCAATTCTGCTTTGAGTTCTAACTGACTTTATTTAAATTTCTGATACAATTCTTGTTGACTTTGTTTAAATTCTTGATGCATTTCTTTTATCAATTCAGCTTTAAGCTCCTGTTGGTTTGTTCAAATTTCTGACACAATTCTCCTTTAAACTCTTGCATCATATTCATCATCATTTTCATCATCATTCGCATCTCAGATACTTCTTCTTTCTTTTTTTCCACTAACTGGGGATTTTTAAAATATATTGGGCTTTCTTTCAGATCCATTTTCGAAATTTTCAATTTCAAAGTACTAGCGCTTATGTTAAACTAAATTTAAATACAACTTATTTATTTATTTTTCTTACTAAGATGGAAACTCACGCTAACTCCACCCTTTTAGTCCTTTTCACTACCCGATCTTAATGCTTTAACTCCACCCATGACATCTAATTGACTCTGATTTGATAGCATAAATGTCAAAATCTCTTTTCATTTCGAAAAAAAAAAATTTCGGTCAATTCTTTTTTTTTAAATTAAAGCACTTTTACATATGTAATTTAACTTTTTAGATTTTTATTTTCAACAAGAACAAAGTATTTAATTAACTGTCATTTATGACAAGTTCGTCCCACCTTGGGTAAAGCCATTTGTACCGAGTTCGTATCTGTTACCTCGAAACACCGGTCTCTTAGGCAGAGAAGAACATACTCGGAGAGTATGTATGCCCAAACGATAGCTATAAAGTATATAACTAACATTACATTTCCAGGACATAGCTTCTTCTCGGCTGTTGAGTTGAACACCATGTCCAAAGCACTTTTTTGTTTGTGTATAACCACGGGCGCCAGCTGCTTATTCTAAAAGAATACTAAAAGAATAGACAATGCACTTTGAACAGTGGCCACTAACTCAACGCCTAAATCCACGACTAGCTCAGATATTTGCAATCACTAATAGATTATACTTAATTAGAGATTAAAAGAATTGATAAAAGAATTTGTTAAAAGAATTGACCGACAAATAAAGTTTAATTTTAAAGATAATTTATTAACTAACATTTATTTACTAAATTTAAACATTTTATAATTCTAATAAAACACACACATATTTTAAATTAACATTTCTAAATGGTTTAAATATTCCTATAGATTTAATAACAGAACACTCTAATTTAACTAATAAATATTGATATAATGATCATGCACATATTAACTCATGTACACACATAAGAATGATAAAGTATTACATAGCATTTGGAATTTAATCACACATATCAATAGTTCATTTATGTATGATATAAAGTTCATATAATTAAACTCTTGAAAGATTCATACGAATTAATGCAATGCAATGGCTATTACAGTATAAACGAAATAAGCAAATGTTTTACCTAGGCTTTTGAATGTAGACGTAGAATTTTGTTCTCTTTGGTGGCTGCTTTTGTTGAGGATATTTCCATTATGAATGCTTACCAGCCGGCTGGGACTTTTCCTTGATGAGTTTCCTGATTTTCATGATTATTACTATTGGAGACAATTAAATACTGACGGAGATTTTTTTAAGATGTTAAGCTGACATTATTTCACGGGCAGATCTGCTGTTTTCATAGGACATCTGGGCTGGAGATAAATGTGCATTCCCAAAATCTTCTCAACACTGCATTTTGTTTCTTAACTGACTCAATTAATTTCTGAACTGCACTCACTCAGTAAATTTGTGAACTGATTGTCTCAACTGATTGTCCGATAAAATATTCAGTATTTATACCAATGAAGTGTTTTCTTTTCAATATCCTCCGGCAAATATCTGTTGTTGAAATTCTTTATCAATTAATCCTTTGATAAACGTGTTTTGGAAGATTGCTTAATTAGTAATAGCCATGCAGAGATGTTGTTTTATATTTTAATTAATAACCATTGCCATGTTTTTTAATAATAATCTTCTTTAACTTTCATTTATTTATAATAACATTTATTCTATTGTTGGCAATCGCACATATATACGCACATATATTAGTTTTAACATTATTTTTTTCTTTAATTAAACTTGAATGAAAAGACATTTGTATGTTTTAACTTTTTAAAGTATATTTTTATGAATACTAATAAAATCTATTTATTTCCTTTTGTAAACCTTTAGTTTCATTTTTCAAACCAAGACTCCCCCTCCCCCCTTTGATTAATTAATTGTAGCTTTTTTATTTCAAAAACTAACACTAGAAAACTATTTAATTCTTATCTTTTTCGAAAACAAGCTGCAATAAACTCTTCAACATTTAATTTTATGTTTTTCTTTTATGAAAGATTACTTTAATAATAATTTTAGATAAAAATTATATGTGCCTATATCAATATAGGTACAATATATATATATGATAATCTGGACTACCTGATGAGTGGTACTTTAGCATGAAATACAGATATTGATGATTATATTTTCTTCATATGTGTGATTAAGTGTGTCAGCAGTATGAAATAGCGTGGATAGTTTAGGGTTGTGTGAAAGTCTGATTTCAAATCCCTATATATAACATATTGGAGTGCAGGTATGAAAAAGCCTGTACTGAAGAAAAAATTATATATAGATAATAAGAAAATGGGGAAATGAGGTTGGCTTTTTTAATTAAATATTCCCTATGAAATGAACAAGCCAGAAACTGAAACTATAAATAATGGATCAATAATAATAAATACCTCACTTCTAACTAGCTAAACTTATAAAAGGTAAAACATACTTTATATCTAAAATTCTTCTATTACATTTGTTCATATTTCAAATAAATATACATCGAAATCAAAAGGCATTTTTATTGATTTCAAAATATATTTAGAATAAGTAAACAAATAATCCTAAAATTCTTTTTAATGTAAACATCATCTTTTTTCTTTTTATATTACGGTATTATAAGATCTAATGGCAATTTAATATGGCTAAGCAGAAAAAAATGTTAGGGTATGTATATTTAATGTCGCAGAGCGTATATCAAAATGCTATAGCAAATGTAATATGTGTGACCATAAATCAACGATAAGTGTATAAAAAAATACACAAAAAAACAAATTTAATAAAAAAATATAAAAATTTTATTGACATTTAAGTGATTTTATATCATTATTAATAATAAATATTCCTGGAGTTGGAGTTACTACAGCTTTTAAATTATTAAAGAAAAAGAAAAAAAAATCCCAAATGAAGTGATGCTATTATTATTCAGCGATGTTTTCTATAAACTGGGAAAAAAAATCTTAACCTGAGTTTTATAAGAGAGTATTATATAATTATTTAATACTATTTTGACTATAATTTTTATATGTATTTTTCACATAAAAATCCTTTTAATAACACATCGAACTTATGTATTTATACAAAATGTAATGAAGGAAGCTTTTGAACAAACTAATTTAGGATCGCAAGTAATGGCTTATTTAAGAAAAGTAAATTTATTTCTAGATATATTTGTGCATATACTAGTTTAACATATAATAAAAGGAATTTATCAACTCTTGCATAAAAATACAAATATCTATGCAGTGAGTGGAATTCATCATCTTTCAGATAAAACAATTTTCTCATAAAAGAAATTTACCAATCTTTTATATAAATAAAATTAAATGTACTATTGCGATTGATAATTACAGGTATATGAAGGTCCCTATTCAAATTATTCACGCAACAAATTAAATTTACTAAGGCCTTACTTCTAATACTTGTATTTTTAATGATTTACTGAATATCAACACAATTTTTTTGATTCTGGAACAACGTATTTATAAAATTTTATATTTATAACGATAATAAAAAGTTGAGTAGTCATTATATAATTATTAATAAGTAATAACCATTCACACCAAAATAATATAGGGCGTGTTTGTAAACATACGTGTAAATATGAGGCAAAAACATTTTCTTTGTTGTTTTAAAAGAATGGTTATTTGGGAGGGCAGAAAGAATGCATAACAACAATTTATAATAAAATTATTTTAAGGAAAATTCTTTATTTCTTTCTCTTTTTTTTAAATCTAAAGTCCTAAATTCAAAGTACATTTTCAATCTGATTTTTAGTGGGATTTCTGAGTGATGATTGTTGATGAACTAGAAAAGTGAAGATTACAATAGAGAGTTCATTCTTGGCAAATTTTAAAAGTTTTTGGGGTAAAAGTTTATTGTTCAGAGAACTTGTTTAGAAGAGCATTATAGGAGGATGTAAAAATTGAAAAATCTTGGAACCGTTAACAAACTATTAATTGGTCTATCTAATAACATTTTTCTTCAGGTATCTCTGAAATGTGACTTCTTCAATAGTTGCATTTAGAACAGATAGGTTTACTTTTTTTTTTAAAAAATAGGCTTATATTTTATTTTAACATTATGCCAATGGAAACTCAACCATAATGCAAGTAACTGGAATGGAGGCTTAATAAGCCTTGTAAGATTATCTTTATCTAGATGATCATTCTGGCTAATAACTTTACAATTATTTAAGGACCTTTATTAAAAGGAAATGATCTAGTTGAATCAAAAATTCTTATCCAGTTTCTAAAGGGTTTTTTGAAGGGCAAATCATCCTCTTTATTGCAAAATTAATGACATTCAAATTATTATGGTTATCTCCTAGAAACTACATGACATTAAAAATTCTTCATTGTCCACTTTGCATACCAACACACATATACACAACATGCTCATCAGTTTTCTTATACCTTGCATTCAACTATTTTTAAAAGTAATTTTAATGTTAACAAAATAATAAAATATAACTTAAATAATTAAACTTTTTATATAATTTTATTAAACTTAAGATGTTATATCTTCATTGTTTTTTAAGACATATCAAATCACATATATTTTGTGACAAATATTAAAAAAATTGCCTATAATATTCCAATCACTTTTTTTAAAATTTAAAATAATCTTTCATTTAAACATATATAAAAGATTTTAATCTCAATAACTTTCTAAAAATAAACAGTTTAAAACAAAAATTCAATTTAGAATAAAGCATAAGAGTGATATAACAGTTTCTTATTTTTAATTTGACCCCCAGAACAACTTTTGTATGACTTTCTAGAAATTTTGATTTTGAGATGAGTTTGTGCAAAAACTGTAAATGTCACACATACGGACTTACTTCTTTCTTTGTGCCATTTTGTTAGCAATGTGAAAATGTAATAATTTTTTCTGTGCAATAATTTTTCGATTTTTTATCACATTTTTAGTGAAGAGGACTCAAAATTTTTTTTTTTTTTTTGATTTTTTATCTTTTTAGATACATAAGTAAGATAAAATGAGTTCTACAGAAAATTCAACTTCAGATTCCGACTCTGATTTGCTTATCAAAGATGTCTATAATTCTGGACCTTCGTCTAGCAGCTCATCCGATGAATGTCTGTTTGATACTTCAGATAGTGAATATCTTTCTGATAATTCAGACGATGAAGTAGCTGTGCCAAAAAAAAAAGGAAGTCATCAGTAAGGAATGTCAGAATGGATACTGGACCGATGCCTGGGCCTTCATCTCGGCCAGACTCGGATGCTATTCTGGATAACGTTGGAGGGTCATGCGTGCCAGTAGGAATATTCACTAAGTCTCCTGGGCTAAATTTTCCCATCACCCGTGAGTATGAAACTAGTGATTTTTTAAAATATATATTTTGATAAAAAGTTATATGAATATATATGTGCTGAGACAAATAAATATGCTGTAGAATGGAAAATCATTTGGGAGTGGGGTAATCTGTTGCTCCATGAACTGGATGCATTTTTTGGTATGATTATTCTAACAAATAGTGTGTCATGCATGACCAAGTTTGAATTCATTTGGTCTATGGATGAATATTTGCACCAGGCCGGACTTGCTAAAGTTATGACCTGCAATCGATTTATGTCAATTTTAGGTAATTTGCATTTTAGTGATAGTAAAACCATGCCACCAATTAATAGTGATAAGTTTGATAGAATTTATAAAATCAAGCCTATTATAGATCACTGTAATGTCAATTTCAAGGCTGCATATCAGATGCACCAAGAAATAGCAGTTGATGATGTAATTACCAAATTCAAGGGTCGCAATGTCATGAAACAGTATGATTCCTCAAAACCGATAAAGAGAAGTTTCAGATGGTGGGCTTGTGCAGACAGCCATAATGGATATGTATACCATATGGAGTTGTACACAGGAAAAAGTGCAACTTTGAATGCTAGCCTAAAACTGGGGACCTGAGCAGTACTTTCTGTTGTTTTGCCAGGTCTTGCAAAACAGAACCACATATATTTTGTGACAAATATTTTACTAGCCCAGAATTAGCTAAAGAGCTATCTGCAAGTAAAATCTTTATATGTGGCACACAAAGTTGATAGGAGGGGTACTACAGATAACATTCACAAAAAGTATAAAAATCATAAACAGATGAATAGAGGAGACTGTTATTCTGTTATGGACAGTGATCTTGAATTTCTAGTTTGAATGGATAGGAAGCCAATTGTTATGCTAAATAATGCCTATCCACCATCTGGAGATTTTACTGCAATTAGAAGACATAAAGATGGTTCAAAACATACATATCCATGTCCAATTGCAATAAAAAAATACAACAGGTTCTTGGGTGGGGTTGATTTAGCCAACCAGAAGCGCTCTGTGTATGGTTGGGATAGGAAGTCTAGACATTGGCCTATGCATTTATTCTGGCATTGCTTTGATACAGCTATTACTAATTCATATATTTTATATGCTTTATATATGGCACAAAAACAACTGAGGCCTATATCCCATCTGGATTATAGGATAGCTTTATCAAAGAGCCTTATTGGTGACTTCTTCTCCAGGAAGCTGAAGCCATCTGTGAGTGCAAGTGTCACACCTACTGCCCAGCATACCATTTCTGATCTGTGCACTGGTAAGACACCAGGAAAAAGAAGATGTGTTGTTTGTTGGAGGAATAAAGTGTGGCACACAACAATCTTTGGCTGTGCTGCATGTGGATCTATTCCATTGTGCAGAGAGAGAGAGAGGCTGCTTTACTATTTATCATAACAGTGAAGCAGTTCAAGCTCCTCTCCAAATCTACATCCACAGTCACAACATATTACTCCCATCCTTACTCAATCATCTTTTTATTTTGCAATAGGTAAGATATATGATTTTATTTATATGATTGTTCATTTATCGCATGATTATAGTGACATTGTACTTTTATTACAATTTTGTAATCTCTTTGATTTTTTTATTAGATGTTTCTCTACACATTACTTTACCATTAACCCTGACTCAATCATCTTTCTACTTTGCAATAGGTAAGATATATTATTTTATTTATATCATTGTTCATTTATTGCATGATTATAGTATCATTGTACTCTTGTTACAATTTTGTAATCTCATGATTTTTGAAGTTTTAGATGGAACAAATGTATCTTTATGTATATACAAGTTTATTCTACACAACTGAAATCTCATGTAATATTGGACATTTTGCAGACTTTCTGGCTTCCTCAACCCATCCACTCTGTGTTACAGGGCCAGGTATTTGAACTTGGCCTTTCTTCATATCTTTTGTGCCAAATAAAAATATATTTATATACAAGTTTATTCTACACAACTGAAATCTCATGTAATATTGGACATTTTGCAGACTTTCTGGCTTCCTCAACCCATCCACTCTGTGTTACAGGGCCAGGTATTTGAACTCTGGCTTTCTTCATATCTTTTGTGCCAAATAAAAATATATTTATATACAAGTTTATTCTACACAACTGGAATCTCATGTAATATTGGACATTTTGCAGACTTTCTGGCTTCCTCAACCCATCCACTCTGTGTTACAGGGCCAGGTATTTGAACTTGGCCTTTCTTCATATCTTTTGTGCCAAATAAAAATATATTTATATACAAGTTTATTCTACACAACTGGAATCTCATGTAATATTGGACATTTTACAGACTTTCTGGCTTCCTCAACCCATCCACTCTGTGTTACAGGGCCAGGTATTTGAACTCAGCCTTTCTTCCACATATGTATTTAGTGATAATAAATATCTTTTTATATTTATTGATTTCTTTATTGTTTATTTTCTTCATTTTATTTTTTATATATATATATTGAATACATTGTTCTGTTACTTTTTTCTCCACTAAAAACCTTTCATATTGTTACAGATAATTTACAAAACTGAACATATCTGGCTGTAGAATGAAAATGGACCACAGCAAGTCCGCTGTTTTAGTAATTTTCTCAGTGAAAAATTACCTCAGGTAAGACTTCCAATACATCATTTTTTTTTTGTAATTTTGTGAGGAATGTGATGAAGCTGTTTATGAAAGTGTCATTTTATCATTTGAATTTCAAAATTTAGGATTTGTGAATCAGTGTAAAAATAAACATTCTTAAAACTATTATAAATATTATTTTTTTTAACTTTTTCTTTATGAAATGATTATTTTAACAGCTTCATTACATTCTTTCGTATATGACCTTGCTTTTACAACATGTTTTTTTTATATTTATTACATTCAAACACAAAATATCCAAGTTATTAGAGTTAGGGTAAATTCTTCTAAAAATTAACAATGGCCACCTGGTTTTCAAAGGGTTTTAAAGTGAGATTTTTGACTGCAACTATATACAATTAGAAATAAATTTTTTATTGTTTTAAAGATTATGCTTTTTTAAAAAAATTCAAAGCAAGAGCTAACTATCACATTCTCATCTCTTATGAAAATTTTTAACAAAGTCTACTATATCAATGAAATGAATAATAACAAGAAATAATCTATAGTAAAGGATATTATTTTACAGAATTAAAATAGATCAATACAACTATTAAGTTATTTTTAAATATTAAATTTAATTACTATTTTCTCTATTTTTTCTAATTTATAAGGAGAAAATATACAAATTACATAGTTTTAAGGCATGATGATTTAATAATCATTAGCCTAACATTAGAATGTTTTCTTAATAAGCATTAAAATCACATATGTATTTTCAAACATATTTCTCAAAACAAGAAAGCAATAAATTACACTATAAGAATGTTGCTCATATTAACAAATGTAGCCATTCCATTTTAACTAAGCTTATATGCAAGCAAATTTGTATTGAACACTAAATGAAATTAAATGAACTTTATCATTTTAATTCATAATGATGGAATATACATCTGTCCTTCAGAATTGTAAGAACCTTTACACTAGCTAAGTTCTTAAATATAAGCAGGTGTTTTTTGAAAAAAAATAAAGGCTATCAATGTAAATATTGCCTTTTTCAAGTTTCATTTTTACTGGATATTTATAAAATAAATCAAGAACATTACCCAAATACAGACTCCTGATAGCAAACAAAATTATTATTAGAAACATCTGATCCTAATCTCCACTTCAATTATGTGACAATATCATGTTCTCCTCTAATTTTATTCAAAAAGAATATTTATAAACAAGTCACTTAGATCATATAAATGGCTTAAATTCCTACCAACATATTCATTTCTTAATTTATCTAAAAACACAGATTCTTTATACCAAATGAAATCCTTACCACCTTCTCAACAATAAGCCAGGTATTCTCAACTATAGCTATATATATTCACACATTTTATTGTATTTTGATAAATTATATTTTCAAAATCTATACCATTATAAACATTTCACCTTCACCCTTTCTTCATTAGCTACAGAATTTGAAGGCCTAAATCTTATAATAGTTTGCTTTTTAAACAACTCCTTATGGATATATACTTTGATATAATAATCCTTTATACTTAAAATACAATATATAGTCTTTACAAATTATTTATGAAAGACTACCTTTCATAATAGCTCTAAATTTTCATCAGTCTTAATATTTGTTCCATCAAAACTAAAATCATTATATTCATGACTATTGTTTAAATAAAACTTGTCAATGTAGTATAAAGTCATCATACTATTTTCAAAATAAAACCTGTTTATTGCAACAATTTTTCTTTCCTTATTTAAAGAACTCTCAACTTCATAATGATCACTTTTCACATCACATGATCATTATTTCTTATGCTTGCTCTTAACTGTTATTAAAATAGGCAAAGCAATTTTTATATGTATTGGTGCAGTGCTCTCAGATTCAAGGCTCCTCACTGATGAATACCACAAACCAAAAACTAGTCTGGGGATATTGGATAAGTAGGAAATAGATGAGGATTTTATTCACAAGCCTTCTGGCATCCATTGATTACTCTGGCTTGCACTGAGTTGCAGTACATGTAGAGAGTTTTGCACTTTTCATGTCCTCTTTGTGTATTTCATCATCAATACTTTTATTAATATTTAGTTTCTGCTGTTTCAATATTTTTATTATTTTATCAGTCCTGGCATATAAGTCCATAAAATGATCTGTCTGCATTCCTACATAAGCCTCTGTAGCCTTACCCATTTCATCAAAATAATTACCTAAAATGCCAATAACCATAATGCTCCTGTCTTCAGAGTTATCATCTTTCACATCAAAGTTTTCTACATTGAAAACAATGCTTTTCCCCCTAATCTCAGAAGAATAATTGATCTCAAAATCATTATTGTTATTGGCTTGCAGCTTTGAATAATCTATGTCACTTTTTACTAAAATGATACTAATTATGGAGTTTTCAATCTTAAAATTGTTTTTCACACTTTCTACTTTTATTTCATTATCATTACTTGGCTCTGTTGCTGTAGTCTCAAATTACCTAATGTAATTATCTCACTTTTCTTCATTATCATCTAAGGCTTTCATCATTTTATCAAAGAACTCACTCATAGATTTCCATGCATTATTGAAAATCTTACCTATACATTTTTCAAAGGTATACTTTTGCTTTTCTACAAATTGGTCTACAATCTCACTTAGACTATCATTTTCTATGGTAACTACATGATTCAAAATATCTATAAAAATAAATTATTATTTCGAACTATAAATTATTATAAAACACTATATTGATTTGTAAATACAGAAATAGTCTAGAGCTTGCTACATCTTCCACTGTTGCCTAAAAAACATCTAACAAAAGCATAAAAAATACTCTACCTATCTTTGACAGTTAATCATTTCTGAGGAATAAAATTTTCTCCAACTATACTTTCCCTAATTAAATGTGATATTTTTTTTTCTGTATTAAAGTTGACAAAATTACTACACATGAATTAAAACAGCATTATTACTGCAACATATTATTATTAACATAAGGTCATTTAAATCACATCCGGTCACACTAAAAGAAATAAGAAAATAAAATTTATAACCATATGAAACATTTATCAATCCATAATGGCTGAATGCCAAAACTGTAATGATAAGTAATTCAGAAAGCTAATTCCTCAAACATTCCTCATATTTGTGTGGCAAACTGTACTATATGTATAAAGATAAAAGGGAAGTGAGGTTGGTTTTTCTTATTTAATATTCCCTATGAACTGAGTAAACCGGAGACTGAAACTATAAATATGGATCAATAATAATAAATCCATCACTTCTCACTAGATAAACATATAAAATGTAAAATTTATTTTATATCTAAGATTCTTTTACTACATATGTACATATTTCATATAAATATATATCCAAATCAAAGTGCATTTTATTGATTTCAAAATATATTTAGAATAAGTAAACAAATAATCCAAAGTTCCTTTTAATGTAAACATCATCCTTTTCCTTTTTATATTATAATATTATATGATGTAATGGCAATTTAATATGGCTAAGCAAATAAAAAATATTAGTTTATATGTATTTAACCCTTGTATGGGGTTCAACCCATTGTTGCATCAAAGACTTTGGATTGCTCTAAATCGGTCATTGTTTGAGCTATGGTGACGTATTTATACTTATAGGAAATTTAGGTGACATATTTATACTTATAGGAAACTTTAGAAAAAGTCCCGTAAGATGCTGCCTTCTCTTGAATTATTTTACAAATAAAAAATCAATACTAGGAGTGTTTTAACTTTAACAAAAGAAGAAGGCCAGTTCTGATTGGTTGGGCCATCCATTCTCAATTCTTATTGGCTGATGATTCTGATAAATATTTTTTCACCGCTGAAAATGAAAATATATGTTTTAGAGTGTTTTTTTAATTATTTTTCATACATATTATAAATTATCTTTATAAAATCTGCTGAAAATATAGTTATTTTACAAAAGTAGTAAGAATTTATTAAAAAATTGTATACTTTACATGATTGTAAATTGAAAAAGAAACCAGTGATCGCAATAATTTTGACATCCTGTCAAGAGTTTAGATTGCCCCAAGCTGTTTATTTAATTTTCAAACAAAGATTAATGTTTTAGAATATTTTTCTGGCATTTATTTACATATCATAATGTATTTTGGTTAAAATATGCTGAAAATATAATTATTTTTAGAAAAATGCTAAGATTTTACTAAAAAATTCTTAAAAAATTTGTAATGGTAAATCTGTGAGGGATATAAATGACGTTTGCATTGCTTGTAATTTGCTTGTAATGTTTTCTTTGATTTTTCCACTTTTGAATATATCTATAAAATACAAATAAAAATATATTTTTGAAAAAACTTTCGTTTACTTTCCTTACATTACAAATAATTAATATACTTTTTGAAAACGAAACTAAAATTAATATATATTAAAAGATGAAAATATTTTTATCAAAGAGTTTGTCAATTGACCAATTAAAAGTTTCTGAGTTTTACCTCACTTGGCCAATAATAAAGTGACCCTTAGAAAGGTTAATGTTTCAAGGCAAATATCAAAATGCCATAGCAAATGTAATATGTGTGACCATAAATCAATGATAAATGTCGACCTTATAAAAAAATACACAAAACCAAATTTAATAAAAAATATAAACATTTTATTGACATTTAAGTAATTTCATATCATTAATAATAATAAACATATTTCTGGAGTTGCTACAGGTTTTGAACTATTAAATAAAAAGAAAAAATCCAAAGTGAAGTGCTATTAGTATTCAGTTATGTTTTCTATAAGCTGAAAAATGAAATCTTAAACAGAGTTATATAAGAGAATATTATATAATTACTTAATAATAAAATAAGTAACTAATTTTGACTATAATTTTTAAATGTATTTCTCAGATAAAATTTCTTTTAATTACATATCGAACTTATCTATTTATACAAAATATAATGAAGGAAGCTTCTGAATAAACTAACTTAGGAACACAAGTAATGGCTTATTTAAGAAAGTCATAAAAGTAAACAAATTTGTACATATATTTGTGCACATATTTGTTTAACATGTAATGAAAGGAATTTATCACATCTTACATAAAAAAATACAAATATCTACGCAATGAGAGAAATTCAACATCTCTGAGATAAAACAATTTTGTCATAAAATGAACTCACTATATTTTATTCAAATAAAAGAAAATATACTATCACATATGATAACATCAGGCATATGAAATTATTCTCATAACAAATTAAATTTACCAATGCCTTACTTTTAGTATTTATATCTTTAATGACTCATTAAATATCAACACAATTCTTTCTATCTTGGAATGACATTTATAAAATTTTAAATTTATAATGATAATAATTTTTAATAATCATTATATAATTATTAATAAGTATAACCATTCACACCAAAATAATGTATGGTATGTTTGTAAACATGAGGCAAAAAAAAACATTTTTAAACATTTTCTTTGTTGTTTTAAAAGAATGATTCTTTGGGAGGGCTAAAAAAATGCATAGCAACAATATATAATAAAAAATATTATTAATGAAAATAATATCTTTATTTCTTTTGCTTTTTTCCTTTTTAATCCTAAATTTGATTTGATTTTCAGCAGGTTTCCTCAGGTAATAATTGCTGGTGAACTAGGAAAATAAAGATTATAAAAGAAAGTTCATTCTTGTTAAATTTTAAAAGTTCTAAATAAAAGTGTATTGTTTACAGAACTTTTTTAAAAGGCCATTAGAGGTGGATATAAAAATTTAAAAATTGTTGGAACTATTCACAAACTATTAATTGGTCCATGCAGTAACATTTTCCATCCCAGTGTACCTAAAATTTGACTTTTTCAATGGTTAGGTTTAGAAAAGATAGGTTTCATTTAGTTTTTTTTAGATATATTTATTTTATTTTAATATTATACCTCCAATGGAAACTCATCCATAATGTATGCAATTGGAATGGAAGCTTCATAATCTAGCTGATAATCCTGGCTAATAACCTTATGACTATGGACATTTTTTTAGAACCTTTATTAAAAGGAAGTCATCTAGTTGGATTGAAATTTTTTTATCTAGTTTCCAAAGTTTTTTTAAAGGTGCACCACCACTTTTGCTGCAAAATTAATGATATCCAAATTACTATGATTATATTCTAAAACCATGTGATGTTTAAAACTTCCATTGTTTTCTTTATATACCAACATATACTGTTTGAATGTTTGTTTTCAAATGCTTTGTGATCAACTATTTTTAAAAATAGTTTTAATGTTAGCAAAATAATAAATTATAACTTAAATAATTAAACTTCACATAATCATCATTTCTTATGCTAGCTTATAACTATTATTAAAACAGGCAAAACTTTCTATATGTAATCCCACTCAGTACAAGCCAGAGGTAATTAATGGATGCCAGAAAGCTTGTGCATATAATCCCCATCTAATGCCTACTCATCTAGGTTTTAGGATCTAATGCAACCCTCCAGCAGCCACCTTTTATCTCTACTTAATTACAAAACTATGAATCTTAAATTGAAAACATAATATTTTCATTCCAAGCCTATTAGCTTATATAATCATATAGATTTGAACTTACTTTAGTACCTATACATTTTGGTGACTTTGGTTTTTTAATAATCATAGCCACCACTATCCTATTAGGAATGAGTGGTTTTAAGCCAATAAACATCACATGATCATCATTTCTTATTTCTTAGGATAGTGATGGCTATTGTTATTAAAGAACTAAAGTTGTCATAATATATAGGTACTGAACTGAGTTCAGATCTATATGACTATATAAGATAATGAGTTTGGATTGAAAATATTATGGTGTTTTTAATTTAAGACTTACAGTTTTGTAGTTAAATGGAGATAAAAGGTGGCTGCTGGAGGGTTGCATTACATCCTAAGATCTAGGTGCACTTCTCTCAGATACATGGCTCCTCACTGATGAAGGCCACAAGCCAGAAACTAGTCTGGAGATATTGGATGAGTAAGCACTAGATGGGGATATTATCCACAAGCCTTCTGTCATTCATTGATTACTCTGGCTTGCACTGAGTGGCAATACATATAGAGTTTTGCCTGTTTTAATAATTAAACTTTTTATATAATTTTATTAAAATCTTATATCTTCCTTGTTCTTTTAAATACATATCAACACATATATTCTTTGACAAATATTAAAACTAAAATAATTGCCTATAATATTTCAATCATTGTTTTAAAAATTTAAAATAATCTTTCATTTAAACGTGAATAAAAGATTTTAATGTCAACAACTTTCTAAAAATAAACAGATTAAAACTCGAAACATAAAAGAGATACAACAGTTTTTTATTTTTAAAGTGAGATTTATGACCGCAACTATATATGATTAAAAATGAAATCTTTATTCCTTTAAAGATCGCAATTTTTTTTAAAATTCACAGTGAAGATTAACTACCACAATATATATATATGCTTTTCCTTAAACATTTTCTCTTTTTTATGCTCTGCTTCAATGGCTCATCAGTATGCTATTTTTTTTTTTATATTATAATGTGATCATTATATGACATTTATTTTCTTTGGAATTTCAGTTTTAATATCTATAGAGTAAACGTGAACTTCTTCCTCAGGTATCTCTTAAGAAAACACTCTTCGGAGTAGAAGAAAAACATCTTTATTTAATGTTTGAATTATTATTTAAAAAATATCTTAGTGATTCGTATAATATTCCACAGTATATTGCTCATTTTCATTAATTAATATAGTAGCTTCATTTAATTCCACTAAAATAGTATTTGTGATTTATTATTTTTGTTGTCATTATTTTTTTTTTTTTTTTGACTTTTAGAAATTTCTTTTTTTCTCTTGCCATCAAATATGATCAAGGAAGATTTACGTAAAGATGTCAGAATGATTTAATATACTGATCCATCCACATTACATGCATTTATCAGTAGGACTGTTGGCAGTCTTATGTTTGGGTTTTCATAATTGTTAAATACGATTTTTTTGCTTTCAAGTTCAATGTCTATGCAATTTTGTCAAGTAATAATATTAATGGAATACCAATAAATTGCCTTACCTTTTACTATTTTTTGATAAAAGTCAAAAGTATTATGATCGATCAAATTTTTTTTAAATATTGTTTGTGGAATAATTAAGGTTTATCACCATGGCTCAAAATACCTGACACATATATAATATATCAAGGCATGACAGAGTTAGAATATTCTAACATGTTATAAATTTTGTCAGTATTAGAATTTAAATTATATTTTGTGCTTTCAATTAGCTTTTAATATCTTATATTTAATTGCCAGGAATTCCAGAGATGGTAATAGAAAACTCAAATTTATAAAATTCATAATTCTCTAATCAACACAAATCATTATAACTTTTTTATTGAAGTATCAAGTGAATGAATTATTAAAAGTCCTGGTAAAATTAAATGCATCATTTCAAAGATTACTTAAATTTTTGGAAAAAGAGTTATGCATTTTTTTTATGAATGAGATAGTTTATTAATAAAGCTGGTTATCAAATGCAGAACTTAGTACAGATTAAATTTATTATATACTATTTTTTGCTGATTTCTTTCTTAGAGAAATATCTTTATCTCAATCATTTTTATTAATTTTTGATTTTTAATTCTCTTCATTTTCTATTCACTAGTTTACTTTGAGTGAGTAATGTTTGGATCCATACATGAAGTTTTAGTAGTTATTTTTTTGGTATTTTTCGGTTTTATTGTGTCAGCTGCGTGATGGTGTTGATGCTTAGAAAAAACACATAGATATAACATTCCTGGGTCAGCAATTCTGTAGAACTATTGACTTTATTTTTGGAATAGGAAATACAAGTAAATTATATTACAGTTTACATATAATTAAAAAATTCAAACAAAATATTAAAATGTAAGCTGACTTTTTGGGACAGTAATTAATCAGAGACTAGCTTTTTTTGTGTGTTGACAAAAAATTGTTACTTTCTAAGAGCAAATAATAGTACATTAGACACTTTTTGGACAGTAATTAATCAGAGACTGACTTTTTTGGATGTGTATGTGTGGATATAAAAAATTATGTTATTTTTTTAATAGCAAATAAAAGTAAATTTTAGCCTTTTTGGGACCTTAATTAATCAGACACTGTGTTTTGAATCAAAGTTAATTATATTACAACTTCCACAAAATTCCAAAATTTAAACAAAATTTTACAATGAAAGCTGACTTTGATAGTGGCATTTTTTTTTGTGTGTGTATAAAAAGTTACATTACTTTTTTAATAACAAATAATAGTAAATATAGCGGAGACTTTTTTGGATAGTAATTAATCAGAGATGGGCTTTTTCAAGTGTGTGTGTAGATAGGAAAAGTTATGGTACTTTTTTAATAAAAAATAAAAGTAAATTTTACCCTTTTTTTGGACAGTAATTAATCAGACACTGCATTTTGAGGAAAAAGTAAATTAGATTGCAATTTACCTACTAAAGTTAATTATTATAGCAAACTATTAAAATGAAAGCTGACTCCAGTGTCTGGCAATTGCCAATTTTCAAAGTTCAAAATAGCCATCTTACTTGTCTCAGATGATTTCTCATAGATATGTTACTTTCATCAGGATCTTCAAAATAGTGATGTGACACACCCTAAAATCCAATTGTGAGGGTTACCCAGTCCTGATGGAACAGTGATGACACTGCCAAACCAGTTAAAAGGTACCAGTAGATCAATTCACATGAAAAAAAGTTGGACCTGAAACATTAAATTATTTAGACATTATGCAGTCAACACACACATACTGTAGCGAAAATAGACAACCCAACCTTATAATAAAGTGCATAACACAAGCAAATATGGCAGCCAATGAAGGCATTTTCTGTGCTTTTAGCATAGAAAGAAGCCTCAGTGGTAGCTGGCAGCTGAGTAAACAGACTCTTTCTGTGTTTTGTCATAGAAGAAAGGCTATAGGCTCTGCTGCAGCCACAGAAATGGCATATTTCTAGGAATTTAGCTAGATATAGCACCATCAAGTGACTGAAACAATAGAACATAACACTATTGGTTTCAAAATTTATTATTATTGTTGAAAGACTTCTGGCAAAATTGTAGTTGCAGAAGAGCATTTTAGCATGATCATTGTCTAAAGTAGATTTTATAATTTAAACAATTTTTTCCATCTTTTAACTTTTTTTTTTTTTTAAAAAAAATCAACAAACAAAAACTTTTAGTAGAATCTTCTGTAAATTATATGTTTTTTTAAAAAAAATAATATTAGAAAATTAAATTTTTTAAAGAGTTTTTATATTATGAATAAATCTCAAACTGGAAACCTGATTTTTAGTTACATTATTACTGTTTTGCTCTGTTTAAAAAAAAAATCAGTATTCTTAATTTGATTGATGGTTTAATAATGATGTTTTATTGTCAGATACAACTAAGTATATATTTATGAATACACAAATACAATTCAAATACATTTAAAAATGAGTAGAAGGAATTTGGGCTTTCTACATTGATAGAAACCAATGTATGTTCTTTTAAATTTTGAAGATATTGATGATAGTTATCATAAAGAATTTACTAAGATAACTGCTTATATAAATATATAAAATGATAATATTAAAGTATTTATCATACTTAAAAAATATTTATATTTTTTGGTGGGGGTGGATGTTTTTACAAAATTGTTTGATTTTGTGAGTTTATCCATGAAACTTCCATTTTATGAAAGCTTTGTAAAAACTGTTACATCATTGATATGTTCTAAAATCTTATTAATTGATGTTATAAATTTAAAACTTTGTTTGGTACACAATAATAACCTAATGACGGTATTAATGTAATTACATTCCTGTTGTTTGCCATTGTTAAAATCATTACTACATTATAGCCACTATTAACAATCGTAGGGGTTAAAGCAGTGTAGGAATTTTAAATAAATAAACTATTGAAGATCATAATATATTACTGTATTTTATTTATTGGAAAAATTTTAATTACTTATTTTAATATTTGTAATTACATGCACATAAACAAACACACACATATAGATATACTTCGAGTTAAAAGATTACTAATATCCCCTAGACTGGAAAGTGTTAATGTCTCCCTCATCATTTTTTGCAAATAAATGTTGGAGAGAATGTTTTCCATAATAGTCTATTTAAAAAGCGTTTTATCCTTTGCTTATATATATATATATATATACATATCTATATATATATATCCACTGAAGCTTATAAATTTACTACAAACAATCTGCTGAACAAATAAGGACTATCCATTATAGTTTTTCCACTTTATTAATAAATATTTTAACTAAAAAAAAAAAAAATGTTCACTCGCATACAGTTTTTTTTTTTTTTCAAAAAAATTAAATTGTAGTAAAAGCATTCTCTTTAATAAATATCGTAAAACGAAAATGTCCTTTGGCAGAAGGCTTTTTAAATTATACTCAAAAAGAAGTATAAACAAGACCTTTTTGTCAAGAAAGAAAAAATTAGTGAAAGTAAGATTTAAAAAGTTATAAAAATCATAGAAAATATTTTAAAAACGCCTCAGGCCTATGTACATATTTTCAGTTATTATTATTATAATTTAAAACGACAAAATTGGTAGCAAAATATATATGTAGTCAGTGTTGTTTTTTACTTCTTTATTATTAATACTAATTTTTAAAATTATTAAGCATTTTTATAAAAATCGTTGTTGTTGTGTTTATTAATAGAATAATGATAAAATTTAATTATTAATTTAATGTAGAGATTCTCATTTAAAAATGATGTCACTCCAGAGTTATATTGATAAAATACCTCTTTTATTAATTGTGTAAGAATCTTTTCAAAAAAAATCAATTTCAAATAAAGTGTAAACAGTGAAAAAACTAAAAACTGATCACACGTGTTCAATATTAATTACTTTATTTGCTAACAACAAAAGTAAAAAGCAGATTAATATAATGCAAAGAGGATGAACTTTTATTTGATCTTTTATTCACTCCTTACTATTTTTTCTATAATGAATAATTCTATCAATTTGTATATATGCTTATTTTTAAATGTAAATAAAATCTATTTTAAACAAAATTTAGACAAAAAATAAAGACAAACCAGAAAGTTGTATAATAAAACGATGAAGAAAAGTTATTTTGAATCTTTTTAATAGTTATTGGTTTGATTTCTGCACTAGACTATTTTAATTTGAATCCAATATTTAATATTATTCAAGTATAATTTAATTTGTATAAATTATAAACATGTATGTTCTTCATTGCTTTGCATAAGGTAAAATGGCGGATTGAATGAAGTTGTTAAATGCACAATCTGCCACTAATGTGCTTAAATGTTTGTAATATTTTGAAAATTATGTAAATGATTATTTATAATATATAAAAATATGGATTTCAGGCATTTCAGTAATATCACAACATGCACTTTCATCTTGTTTTATGACAGATAATTATTGGACGAAATTTATAAGTAAGAAATCTATTGTATGCATTACAAATCCATGAGAGTAATTGGAAAATGTTTTTATAAAAGAAATGAATAACAATATGGTTGAATAGCTAAAAAACTATAAGAAAGCAAAATTGATTACAACTTACTAGATTTTAATGGTAAAGAACGTATTGTGAAAGGTTAATTTATTACTAAACTACTTTTGCCTATGTAAACTCAAGCTATAAAAATTAAAACCAACGGTGTTCAAAACACGTGATTCAATGGAAAATGAGTTTTAAAATTCATCAACCATTTATGTTTATACTTACATTAGTTATTTGTTTATATGTATATATGCTTATTTTTAAATGTAAATAAAATTTCTAATGTCCACTCCATACGTTCTTGTCGTTGCAGCTGTTAGTATTATGTGTTTATTCATATAGTATACAAACATGGATGGGCTGCTCACCAACACGCATTAGCCAGCATGGAGAGTTTATTGGTTTTTTACCTCTGAGTTTAAGATCAAGAAACACCATGGTCTTTCTTCTCAGTGCCTGATAAGGCAGAATGAATGTTTGTGTAAATGATAAATATTTTTCCAATGCATATATACAATTATGACAGACAAAAATAAAGCATGGCCCTTATTTTCAGGAGGCTGTAAAGTCACCAACCAAGGCAGTGGTTGGTGGCCAAAGGTGGAGGGTGCTAAGAATCCCCTGATTGTGGACCCAGGCTGCCATTTGATGACAACTTTTTATTTAGGTACTTACAAGTGCAGATCAATTTCAAGTGAAGGAAGATTGCAAGAATTAGAAGAAGAACTCTTTTATATTAAATGGGATATTATTGGACTTTGTGAAGTTAGAAGAAAAAGTGAAGAGACAATTGATTTAAAAAGTGGACATATATTCTATTATAAAGGCACAAATATTGGAAATACAAATGGAGTATGATTGATTATAAATAAAAAGTGGAAGAACAATATTGTGGAGATTGATGGTGTATCAGACAGAGTGGCAAGATTAGTTATACAACTTAATAGCAGATACCAAATGCAGATAATTCAGGTTTATGCCCCAACAAGTTCTCATAGTGATGAAGTAGTAGAAGATTTTTATATGGTAGTACAAAATGCTTTTGATCAGAGTAAACAACATTTTAAAATTGTTATGGGAGACTTTAATACTAGAACTGGTAAACAAATGAAAGATGAAAGTGTTGTAGGTAATTTTGGTTATGGTAATAAAAATGAGAGAGGACATAGACCTGTGGAGTTTGCAGAAAAAGAAAAACTTTATATTATGAATTCTTTTTTGAGAAAAATGTTAAAAGAAAATGGACATGGAAGCATCCAAATGAAGGTACAGCAGAATTGGATTATATTTTGACTAACATAAAATACATATTTCAAGATTGTAATGTTCTTAATAGATTTAACACAGGAACTGATCATCGATTAGTAAGGTGCAAGATACATGTTAATGTAAAACTAAAAAAACAAAAATTGTTAAGAAAAACAATATTTACAGTTGATATTCCTAATCTTCAGAAACATTCTAATGAATTTAAATTAGAACTTACAAATTGGTTTCAAGTATTAGTAGATTTTGAACATGATTCAGATTTGAATGAAATTAATATGAAAATAACTGATACACTTTTAAAAACTGCAACAAAGATAGCTGGTAGAAAAAAGCAGCAATTGACCAATAAAATTTCTACTGAGACTAGAGAATTTATGAAGAAAAGAAGAAATATGAAGATATACAAAAATGATGCATTAAAAAAATTGAATATCTCGAATTTTGTAAAATGGTGTGGAAAAGAGTTAAAAATTATATAAGAAAGTATAACTGTGAACTAGCAAGAAAAGCTGTAGAAGAAAATAAAAGTCTTAAGAATGTAAAACAACATTTTGGTATTGGTAGGAAATTTATATCTGCAATAAGAAAAAAAGATGGAATTATTACTAAAAAGAGAGATGACATCATGAAATTGGTAGAAAATTTTTATCAAGAATTATATAGTAATAAAGAACAAGTACCTCCTATATCTATTACATCTTCCAAATTGCCCAGAATTTTAAATGAAGAAGTGAGAAATGCAATTAAATGTATGAAGAAAGGAAAGGCTCCAGGTAATGATGGAATTATAATTGATATATTAAAAGAAGCAGGTGAAGAAACAGAAAAAAATTTAGCAAAGTTATATACCAAATGTCTAAATGATAAAGATGTACCAGATGATTGGAAGAATGCAGTAATAATATTAATATTTAAAAAAGGTGATAAAGAAGATATTAGAAATTACAGACCTATCAGCCTTTTATCAGTTTTATATAAAATTTTTACCAAGATAATTACAACTCGTCTACAGAGAACATTGGATTTCCACCAACCAAGAGAACAAGCTGGATTTAAAAGTGGTTTTAGTACAGTAGATCATATTCAGGTATTGAGAGAAGTTATAAAAAGGACAAATGAATATGAGTTGTCATTATGTTTTGGATTTGTAGATTATGAAAAGGCATTTGATTCTATAAACATTTCTTCAGTGATTAAAGCATTGGATCATCAAGGTATAGATCCAGAATATTGTCATATTTTAAAGAATATTTATAAAAATGCAACAGCAACAATTAGATTACATAATGATACTGGGAAAGTCAACATTGAGAAAGGTGTAAGACAAGGTGACTCCATATCTCCAAAACTTTTTACAGCAGTGCTGCAAGAAGTATTTTGTGGATTAAAATGGAAAACTAAAGGAGTGAAAGTAAATGGAGATTATTTAAGTCATTTAGATTTCACAGATGATGTAGTTGTTTTTGCAAATAATGCTTCAGAGCTGCAGGAAATGTTGCAGGAGTTATCAGATGAAAGTAGGAAAGTAGGACTAAAGATAAATGTTAAAAAGACTAAAGTAATGTTTAATCGATTTGCTCAAAATATGAAAATAAAGATTGATTATGATGAATTAGAAGAAGTTAACAGTTACAAATACCCTGGTCAGATTATTAATACAGATGGAAACATAATGGAGGAAATTAATCATAGAATTAAACTTGGTTGGAGTGCTTTTGGTAGAAATAACTTGATACTAAAAGGAAATATGCCTATGTGTTTGAAAAGGAAGGTTTTTAACAAATGTGTTTTACCAGTTCTCACTTATGGATCTGAGACTTGGACACTTAATAGAAGAGCAATACAGAGACTTCAGACCACTCAAAGAAGTATGGAGAGATGTATGTTGGGAGTAACAAGAAGAGATCGAAAACACAATGTATGGTTAAGAGAACAAACAAGTGTTACTGACCTCATTGAAAAAATTAAAAGATTGAAGTGGAGTTGGGCTGCACATATTTCTAGAAGAGATAATAATAGATGGACAATTGAAATTTTAAACTGGATTCCAAGAGATTGCAAAAGACCCAGAAAGAGACCACATGTGAGATGGATGGATGAAATAAAAAAGTGTGCAGGGGTGATGTGGAGAAGAGAAGCTAAAGATTGGAGAAGATGGATTAAACTTCGAAAGACCTTTATCCTTCAGTGGATTGATAATGGTTGATGATGATGATGATATAAAGAAAAAGTTTAAAATGTAACAGTATAAAATTTGGAAATTTTTTTAACAATAATAAATTAATAAAAATCTTCAACATAACATTCCAATTCCGTACTCAATAAATATATAAATTAACCTTTGAATTAAAAAAAAGAATACAACAGAATTTAAAACAAATTATAAATTTTTCTAGTTAAGATATTAAGTTTTATACTTATATTTAATGAATAATATTTCTGTAGTGGCTGCAGAAAGGAGTTTGCTATTAACTGAAAGGAGACCTTTTGATTCCTCTTGGAGGCCTTAAAAGAACCGAGCAGGGCAAATTCCTAATGTCCACTCCATATGTTCTTGTCATTGCAGCTGTTATTACTATGTGATTATTCATATAGTATACAAACATGGATGGGCTGCTCACCAACACGCATCAGCCAGCGTGGTGAGTTTCTTGGCTTTTTACCTCTGAGTTTAAGATAAAGAAACACCATGGTCTTTCTTCTCAGTGCCTGATAAGGCAGAATGAATGTTTGTGTAAATGATAAATATTTTTCCAATACATATATACAATTATGACAGACAAAAATAAAGGATGACCCTTATTCCCAGGAGGCTGTAAAGTCACCAACCAAGGCAGCGGTTGGTGGCCAAAGGCAGAGGGTGCTAAGAATCCCCTGATTGTGGACTCAGGCTGCCATTTGATGATGACTTTCTATTTAGGTACTTACAACTGCAGATCACTTTCCAGTGAAGGAAGATTGCAAGAATTAGAAGAAGAATTGTCTTATAGTAAATGGGACATTATTGGACTTTGTGAAGTTAGTAGAAAAGGTCAAGAAACAATTGATTTAAAAAGTGGACATATACTCTATTATAAAGGCACACATATTGGAAATACAAGTGGAGTAGGATTCATTATAAATAAAAAGTGGAAGAACAATATTGTGGAGATTGATGGTGTATCAGACAGAGTTGCAAGATTAGTTATACAACTTAATAGCAGATACCAAATGCAGATAATTCAGGTTTATGCCCCAACAAGTTCTCATAGTGATGAAGTAGTAGAAGATTTTTATATGGATGTACAAAAGGCTTTTGATCAGAGTAAACAACATTTTAAAATTGTTATGGGAGACTTTAATGCTAGAATTGGTAGACAAATGAAAGATGAAATTGCTGTAGGTAATTTTGGTTATGGTAATAGAAATGAGAGAGGACATAGACTTGTGGAGTTTGCAGAAAAAGAAAAACTTTATATTATGAATTCATTTTTTGAGAAAAATGTTAAAAGGAAATGGACATGGAAGCATCCAAATGAAGGTACAGCAGAATTGGATTATATTTTGACTAACAGGAAATACATATTTCAAGATTGTAATGTTCTTAATAAATTTAACACAGGAAGTGATCATCGATTAGTAAGGTGTAAATTACATGTTAATGTAAAACTAGAGAGACAAAAATTATTAAGAAAAACAATATTTACAGTTGATATTCTAAATCTTCAGAAACATTCTAATGAATTTAAATTAGAACTTAGAAATAGGTTTCAAGTGTTAGGAGATTTTGAACATGATTCAGATTTGAATGAAATTAATATGAAAATAACTGATACACTTTTAAAAACTGCAACAAAGATAGCTGGTAGAAAAAAGCAGCAATTGACTAATACAATTTCTACTGAGACTAGAGAATTTATGAAGAAAAGAAGGAATATGAAGATATACAAAAATGATGTATTAAAAAGAATTGAATATCTCGAATTTTGTAAAATGGTGTGGAAAAGAGTTGAAAATGATATAAGAAAGTATAACTGTGAACTAGCAAGGAAAGCTGTAGAAGAAAATAAAAGTCTCAAGAATGTAAAACAACATTTTGGTATTGGTAGGAAATTTATATCTGCAATAAGAAAAAAAGATGGAATTATTACTAAAAAGAGAGATGACATCATGAAATTGGTAGAAGATTTTTATCAAGAATTATATAGTAATAAAGAACAAGTACCTCCTATATCTATTACATCTTCCAAATTGCCCAGAATTTTAAATGAAGAAGTGAGACATGCAATTAAATGTATGAAGAAAGGAAAGGCTCCAGGTAATGATGGAATTATAATTGATATATTAAAAGAAGCAGGTGAAGAAATAGAAAAAATTTTAGCAAAGTTATATACCAAATGTCTAAATGATAAAGATGTACCAGATGATTGGAAGAATGCAGTAATAATATTAATATTTAAAAAAGGTGATAAAGAAGATATTAGAAATTACAGACCTATCAGCCTTTTATCAGTTTTATATAAAATTTTTACCAAGATAATTACAACTCGTCTACAGAGAACATTGGATTTCCACCAACCAAGAGAACAAGCTGGATTTAAAAGTGGTTTTAGTACAGTAGATCATATCCAGGTATTGAGAGAAGTTATAGAAAGGACAAATGAATATGAGTTGTCATTATGTTTTGGATTTGTAGATTATGAAAAGGCATTTGATTCTATAAACATTTCTTCAGTGATTAAAGCATTGGATCATCAAGGTATAGATCCAGGATATTGTCATATTTTAAAGAATATTTATAAAAATGCAACAGCAACAATTAGATTACATAATGATACTGGGAAAGTCAACATTGAGAAAGGTGTAAGACAAGGTGACTCCATATCTCCAAAACTTTTTACAGCAGTGCTGCAAGAAGTATTTTGTGGATTAAAATGGGAAACTAAAGGAGTGAAAGTAAATGGAGATTATTTAAGTCATTTAGATTTCACAGATGATGTAGTTGTTTTTGCAAATAATGCTTCAGAGCTGCAGGAAATGTTGCAGGAGTTATCAGATGAAAGTAGGAAAGTAGGACTAAAGATAAATGTTAAAAAGACTAAAGTAATGTTTAATCGATTTGCTCAAAATATGAAAATAAAGATTGATTATGATGAATTAGAAGAAGTTAACAGTTACAAATACCTTGGTCAGATTATTAATACAGATGGAAACATAATGGAGGAAATTAATCATAGAATTAAACTTGGTTGGAGTGCTTTTGGTAGAAATAACTTGATACTAAAAGGAAATATGCCTATGTGTTTGAAAAGGAAGGTTTTTAACAAATGTGTTTTACCAGTTCTTACTTATGGATCTGAGACTTGGACACTTAATAGAAGAGCAATACAGAGACTTCAGACCACTCAAAGAAGTATGGAGAGATGTATGTTGGGAGTAACAAGAAGAGATCGAAAACACAATGTATGGGTAAGAGAACAAACAGGTGTTACTGACCTCATTGAAAAAATTAAAAGATTGAAGTGGAGTTGGGCTGGACATATTGCTAGAAGAGATAATAATAGATGGACAATTGAAATTTTAAACTGGATTCCAAGAGATTGTAAAAGACCCAGAAAGAGACCACATGTGAGATGGATGGATGAAATAAGAAAGTGTGCAGGGGTGATGTGGAGAAGAGAAGCTAAAGATCGGAGAAGATGGATTAAACTTGGAGAGACCTTCATCCTGCAGTGGATTGATAATGGTTGATGATGACGATGATATAAAGAAAAAGTTTAAAATGTAACAGTATAAAATTGGGAAAATTTTTTAACAATAATAAATTAATAAAAATCTTCAACATAACATTCCAATTCCGTACTCAATAAATATATAAATTAACCTTTGAATTTAAAAAAAGAATACAACAGAATTTAAAACAAATTATAAATTTTTCTAGTTAAGATATTAAGTTTTATACTTATATTTAATGAATAATATTTCTGTAGTGGCTGCAGAAAGGAGTTTGCTATTAACTGAAAGGAGACCTTTTGATTCCTCTTGGAGGCCTTAAAGGAACCGAGCAGGGCAAATTCCTAATGTCCACTCCATACGTTCTTGTCATTGCAGCTGTTATTACTATGTGATTATTCATATAGTATACAAACATGGATGGGCTGCTCACCAACATGCATTAGCCAGCGTGGTGAGTTTATTGGCTTTTTACCTCTGAGTTTAAGATCAAGAAACACCATGGTCTTTCTTCTCAGTGCCTGATAAGGCAGAATGAATGTTTGTGTAAATGATAAATATTTTTCCAATACATATATACAATTATGACAGACAAAAATAAAGCATGGCCCTTATTCCCAGGAGGCTGTAAAGTCACCAACCAAGGCAGCGGTTGGTGGCCAAAGGCGGAGGGTGCTAAGAATCCCCTGATTGTGGACCCAGGCTGCCATTTGATGATGACTTTTTATTTAGGTACTTACAACTGCAGATCACTTTCAAGTGAAGGAAGATTGCAAGAATTAGAAGAAGAACTGTCTTATATTAAATGGGACATTATTGGACTTTGTGAAGTTAGAAGAAAAGGTGAAGAAACAATTGATTTAAAAAGTGGACATATACTCTATTATAAAGGCACAAATATTGGAAATACAAGTGGAGTAGGATTCATTATAAATAAAAAGTGGAAGAACAATATTGTGGAGATTGATGGTGTATCAGACAGAGTGGCAAGATTAGTTATACAACTTAATAGCAGATACCAAATGCAGATAATTCAGGTTTATGCCCCAACAAGTTCTCATAGTGATGAAGTAGTAGAAGATTTTTATATGGATGTACAAAAGGCTTTTGATCAGAGTAAACAACATTTTAAAATTGTTATGGGAGACTTTAATGCTAGAATTGGTAAACAAATGAAAGATGAAAGTGCTGTAGGTAATTTTGGTTATGGTAATAGAAATGAGAGAGGACATAGACTTGTGGAGTTTGCAGAAAAAGAAAAACTTTATATTATGAATTCATTTTTTGAGAAAAATGTTAAAAGGAAATGGACATGGAAGCATCCAAATGAAGGTACAGCAGAATTGGATTATATTTTGACTAACAGAAAATACATATTTCAAGATTGTAATGTTCTTAATAAATTTAACACAGGAAGTGATCATCGATTAGTAAGGTGTAAGATACATGTTAATGTAAAACTAGAGAGACAAAAATTATTAAGAAAAACAATATTTACAGTTGATATTCCTAATCTTCAGAAACATTCTAATGAATTTAAATTAGAACTTACAAATCGGTTTCAAGTATTAGTAGATTTTGAACATGATTCAGATTTGAATGAAATTAATATGAAAATAACTGATACACTTTTAAAAACTGCAACAAAGATAGCTGGTAGAAAAAAGCAGCAATTGACCAATAAAATTTCTACTGAGACTAGAGAATTTATGAAGAAAAGAAGAAATATGAAGATATACAAAAATGATGCATTAAAAAAAATTGAATATCTCGAATTTTGTAAAATGGTGTGGAAAAGAGTTGAAAATGATATAAGAAAGTATAACTGTGAACTAGCAAGAAAAGCTGTAGAAGAAAATAAAAGTCTCAAGAATGTAAAACAACATTTTGGTATTGGTAGGAAATTTATATCTGCAATAAGAAAAAAAGATGGAATTATTACTAAAAAGAGAGATGACATCATGAAATTGGTAGAAGATTTTTATCAAGAATTATATAGTAATAAAGAACAAGTACCTCCTATATCTATTACATCTTCCAAATTGCCCAGAATTTTAAATGAAGAAGTGAGACATGCAATTAAATGTATGAAGAAAGGAAAGGCTCCAGGTAATGATGGAATTATAATTGATATATTAAAAGAAGCAGGTGAAGAAATAGAAAAAATTTTAGCAAAGTTATATACCAAATGTCTAAATGATAAAGATGTACCAGATGATTGGAAGAATGCAGTAATAATATTAATATTTAAAAAAGGTGATAAAGAAGATATTAGAAATTACAGACCTATCAGCCTTTTATCAGTTTTATATAAAATTTTTACCAAGATAATTACAACTCGTCTACAGAGAACATTGGATTTCCACCAACCAAGAGAACAAGCTGGATTTAAAAGTGGTTTTAGTACAGTAGATCATATTCAGGTATTGAGAGAAGTTATAGAAAGGACAAATGAATATGAGTTGTCATTATGTTTTGGATTTGTAGATTATGAAAAGGCATTTGATTCTATAAACATTTCTTCAGTGATTAAAGCATTGGATCATCAAGGTATAGATCCAGGATATTGTCATATTTTAAAGAATATTTATAAAAATGCAACAGCAACAATTAGATTACATAATGATACTGGGAAAGTCAACATTGAGAAAGGTGTAAGACAAGGTGACTCCATATCTCCAAAACTTTTTACAGCAGTGCTGCAAGAAGTATTTTGTGGATTAAAATGGGAAACTAAAGGAGTGAAAGTAAATGGAGATTATTTAAGTCATTTAGATTTCACAGATGATGTAGTTGTTTTTGCAAATAATGCTTCAGAGCTGCAGGAAATGTTGCAGGAGTTATCAGATGAAAGTAGGAAAGTAGGACTAAAGATAAATGTTAAAAAGACTAAAGTAATGTTTAATCGATTTGCTCAAAATATGAAAATAAAGATTGATTATGATGAATTAGAAGAAGTTAACAGTTACAAATACCTTGGTCAGATTATTAATACAGATGGAAACATAATGGAGGAAATTAATCATAGAATTAAACTTGGTTGGAGTGCTTTTGGTAGAAATAACTTGATACTAAAAGGAAATATGCCTATGTGTTTGAAAAGGAAGGTTTTTAACAAATGTGTTTTACCAGTTCTTACTTATGGATCTGAGACTTGGACACTCAATAGAAGAGCAATACAGAGACTTCAGACCACTCAAAGAAGTATGGAGAGATGTATGTTGGGAGTAACAAGAAGAGATCGAAAACACAATGTATGGGTAAGAGAACAAACAGGTGTTACTGACCTCATTGAAAAAATTAAAAGATTGAAGTGGAGTTGGGCTGGACATATTGCTAGAAGAGATGATAATAGATGGACAATTGAAATTTTAAACTGGATTCCAAGAGATTGTAAAAGACCCAGAAAGAGACCACATGTGAGATGGATGGATGAAATAAAAAAGTGTGCAGGGGTGATGTGGAGAAGAGAAGCTAAAGATTGGAGAAGATGGATTAAACTTGGAGAGACCTTCATCCTGCAGTGGATTGATAATGGTTGATGATGATGATGATATAAAGAAAAAGTTTAAAATGTAACAGTATAAAATTTGGAATTTTTTTTAACAATAATAAATTAATAAAAATCTTCAACATAACATTCCAATTCCGTACTCAATAAATATATAAATTAACCTTTGAATTAAAAAAAAGAATACAACAGAATTTAAAACAAATTATAAATTTTTCTAGTTAAGATATTAAGTTTTATACTTATATTTAATGAATAATATTTCTGTAGTGGCTGCAGAAAGGAGTTTGCTATTAACTGAAAGGAGACCCTTTGATTCCTCTTGGAGGCCTTAAAGGAACTGAGCAGGGCAAATTCCTAATGTCCACTCCATATGTTCTTGTCATTGCAGCTGTTATTACTATGTGATTATTCATATAGTATACAAACGTGGATGGGCTGCTCACCAACACGCATCAGCCAGTGTGGTGAGTTTCTTGGCTTTTTACCTCTGAGTTTAAGATCAAGAAACACCATGGTCTTTCTTCTCAGTGCCTGATAAGGCAGAATGAATGTTTGTGTAAATGATAAATATTTTTCCAATACATATATACAATTATGACAGACAAAAATAAAGCATGGCCCTTATTCCCAGGAGGCTGTAAAGTCACCAACCAAGGCAGCGGTTGGTGGCCAAAGGCAGAGGGTGCTAAGAATCCCCTGATTGTGGACTCAGGCTGCCATTTGATGATGACTTTTTATTTAGGTACTTACAACTGCAGATCACTTTCAAGTGAAGGAAGATTGCAAGAATTAGAAGAAGAATTGTCTTATATTAAATGGGACATTATTGGACTTTGTGAAGTTAGAAGAAAAGGTCAAGAAACAATTGATTTAAAAAGTGGACATATACTCTATTATAAAGGCACACATATTGGAAATACAAGTGGAGTAGGATTCATTATAAATAAAAAGTGGAAGAACAATATTGTGGAGATTGGTGGTGTATCAGACAGAGTTGCAAGATTAGTTATACAACTTAATAGCAGATACCAAATGCAGATAATTCAGGTTTATGCCCCAACAAGTTCTCATAGTGATGAAGTAGTAGAAGATTTTTATATGGATGTACAAAAGGCTTTTGATCAGAGTAAACAACATTTTAAAATTGTTATGGGAGACTTTAATGCTAGAATTGGTAGACAAATGAAAGATGAAATTGCTGTAGGTAATTTTGGTTATGGTAATAGAAATGAGAGAGGACATAGACTTGTGGAGTTTGCAGAAAAAGAAAAACTTTATATTATGAATTCATTTTTTGAGAAAAATGTTAAAAGGAAATGGACATGGAAGCATCCAAATGAAGGTACAGCAGAATTGGATTATATTTTGACTAACAGGAAATACATATTTCAAGATTGTAATGTTCTTAATAAATTTAACACAGGAAGTGATCATCGATTAGTAAGGTGTAAATTACATGTTAATGTAAAACTAGAGAGACAAAAATTATTAAGAAAAACAATATTTACAGTTGATATTCCTAATCTTCAGAAACATTCTAATGAATTTAAATTAGAACTTACAAATAGGTTTCAAGTGTTAGGAGATTTTGAACATGATTCAGATTTGAATGAAATTAATATGAAAATAACTGATACACTTTTAAAAACTGCAACAAAGATAGCTGGTAGAAAAAAGCAGCAATTGACTAATAAAATTTCTACTGAGACTAGAGAATTTATGAAGAAAAGAAGGAATATGAAGATATACAAAAATGATGTATTAAAAAGAATTGAATATCTCGAATTTTGTAAAATGGTATAGAAAAGAGTTGAAAATGATATAAGAAAGTATAACTGTGAAATAGCAAGGAAAGCTGTAGAAGAAAATAAAAGTCTCAAGAATGTTAAACAACATTTTGGTATTGGTAGGAAATTTATATCTGCAATAAGAAAAAAAGATGGAATTATTACTAAAAAGAGAGATGACATCATGAAGTTGGTAGAAGATTTTTATCAAGAATTATATAGTAATAAAGAACAAGTACTTCCTATATCTATTACATCTTCCAAATTGCCCAGAATTTTAAATGAAGAAGTGAGACATGCAATTAAATGTATGAAGAAAGGAAAGGCTCCAGGAAATGATGGAATTATAATTGATATATTAAAAGAAGCAGGTGAAGAAATAGAAACAATTTTAGCAAAGTTATATACCAAATGTCTAAATGATAAAGATGTACCGGAAGATTGGAAGAATGCAGTAATAATATTAATATTTAAAAAAGGTGATAAAGAAGATATTAGAAATTACAGACCTATCAGCCTTTTATCAGTTTTATATAAAATTTTTACCAAGATAATTACAACTCGTCTACAGAGAACTTTGGATTTCCACCAACCAAGAGAACAAGCTGGATTTAAAAGTGGTTTTAGTACAATAGATCATATCCAGGCATTGAGAGAAGTCATAGAAAGGACAAATGAATATGAGTTGTCATTATGTTTTGGATTTGTAGATTATGAAAAGGCATTCGATTCTATACACATTTCTTCAGTGATTAAAGCATTGGATCATCAAGGTATAGATCCAGGATATTGTCATATTTTTAAAGAATATTTATAAAAATGCAACAGCAACAATTAGATTACATAATGATACTGGAAAAATCAACATTGAGAAACTGTAAGAGAAGGTGACTCCATCTCCAAAACTTTTTACAGCAGTGCTGCAAGAAGTATTTTGTGGATTAAAATGGGAAACTAAAGGAATGAAAGTAAATGGAGAGTATTTAAGTTATTTAGATTTTGCAGATGATGTAGTTGTTTTTGCAAATAATGCTTCAGAGCTGCAGGAAATGTTGCAGGAGTTAGCAGATGAAAGTAGAAAAGTAGGACTAAAGATAAATGTTAAAAAGACTAAAGTAATATTTAATCAATTTGCTCAAAATATGAAAATAAAGATTGATTATGAAGAATTAGAAAAAGTTAACAGTTACAAATATCTTGGTCAGATTATTAATACAGATGGAAACATAATGGAGGAAATTAATCATAGAATTAAACTTGGTTGGAGTGCTTTTGGCAGAAATAACTTGATACTAAAAGGAAATATGTGTTTGAAAATAATGGTTTTTAACAAATGTGTTTTACCAGTTCTTACTTATGGATCTGAGACTTGGACAGTTAATAGAAGAGCAATACAGAGACTTCAGACCACTCAAAGAAGTATGGAGAGATGTATGTTGGGAGTAACAAGAAGAGATCGAAAACACAATGTATGGGTAAGACAACAAACAGGTGTTACTGACCTTATTGAAAAAATTAAAAGATTGAAATGGACTTAGGCTGGACATATTGCTGATAATAGATGGACAATTGAAATTTTAAACTGGATTCCAAGAGATTGTAACAGACCCAGAAAGAGACCACATGTGAGATGGATGGATGAAATAAGAAAATGTGCAGGGGTGTTGTGGAAAAGAGAAGCTAAAGATCGGAGAAGATGGATTAAACTTGGAGAGACCTTCATCCTGCAGTGGATTGATAGTTGTTGATGATGATGATGATGATGATGATGATTTCTGTAGTGTAATTTTCTCTACATCACTCTCACACTATTCATTTTTAGCACTTTGTAGAAAGGTGTAGTTTTATTTTTTGCTATTAAGGATTTGGTGATTTTATATTACTGAAGCTATTAATACATGGTGTATCTGAACTTATTTTAGTTCCGTATGGCTATTTAAGTTAGATAGCTGGATTGGAAGACAGGATGTCTAAAATTTCTGATTTTCTACTTAATAGTTATATATTAGATAAAGTATTGGGCTTGTCCTGGTATTTTTAATCTAATGCCTGAATATCCTAGCACCTCATTGAGGATTCCAGTAGCAGAAACTGGTCCGGGGTTGGAGATATTCTGCAAAGCTTGTTAAGAGCTTATTTGCGAGCTCTATATATAACATTTGTAACACAAGCTTATTAAACTAGGTCATGTGACATCTGACTTGATTTTTTTGTAATTTTATTTTTTGCTATTAAGGATTTGGTGATTTTATATTGCTGAAGCTATTAATATATGATGTATCTGAACTTATTTCAGTTCCATATGGCTATTTAAGTTAGATAGCTGGATTGGAAGACAGCATGTCTAAAATTTCTGATTTTCTACTTAATAGTTATATATTTGATAAAGTACTGGGCTTGTTCTGGTATTTTTAATCTAATGCCTGAATATCCTAGCACCTCATTGAGGATGCCAGTAGCAGAAACTGGTCTGGGGTTGGAGATATTCTGCAAAGCTTGTTAAGAGCTTATTTGCGAGCTCTATATATAACATTTGTAACACAAGCTTATTAAACTAGGTCATGGACATCTGACTTGATTTTTTGTAATTTTATTTTTTGCTATTAATAATTTGGTGATTTTATATTGCTAAAGCTATTAATATATGGTGTATCTGAACTTATTTCAGTTCCATATGGCTATTTAAATTCGATAGCTAAATTGGAAGACATATATATGTCTGAAAATTTCAGATTTTCTACTTTGATAAAGTGCTGGGCTTGTTTTGATATTTTTAATCTAATGCTTGAATATCCTAGCACCTCACTGAGGAAGCCAGTTGAGAATATTCTGCAAAGCTTGTTAAGAGCTTATTTGTGAGATCTATATATAACATTGAAATTAATATATGGATATGAAAAATATTATTCCATTAAATTTCTAATTCATGCTGGTTAATATAATTTTTATGATATTTTTGATAAGGAAAAGAGCATATTTGATTACCTTTTGAATAATGATGTAAGAATTGATATTTTGATTTTTAAATATATATTTATTTTAACTACTCATTTAGAATTTGGATAAAAATATTTAGTCTAGTAGTGTTAGGAAAGACCATTGTAATCTTGAACATGAAAATCCTGCAAGTCCTCATGAGATAATGGAGAATATTTAAAATATGATGATGATATGTTAGCTTCAAAATACTACTGACCTTTTTTTAGGAATATAGAAACCTTTGAAGTTGTGCCATCTAATTTTATGGTTGCTTTTATTGTTTTAATTTATAAAATCAAAGTTGGTAGCAAAAGTACTTTTCACAATTTTGTTGAATAAGTTGCTCCTAATCATAGATAAATGTTTATAAAAGACTTTTTGCAGATTTAGAGAATCAAAAACTAATATAATTTTATTGTTTTTATTACCAAAGAAATTCAAGAAAAACATAATCAAAAACGCAGTTTGTGTTGTTGTTATTAATTTGATTAAGACATTTAACAAAATTATTAAAAAAGTTTGTACCAATATTTAAAATTAGCTGATAGTTCACAAAATTTGCTTATATTTTCATGGCATCAAAAGAAGTTCCTATTGTTGCTGGAATGTCTGAACCAATAAAATGAAATTAAAAATGTATATATCAACAACCTTGTACTTTATTTATATGAACATTTTTATTGGTATATTTTGTGGTGGGATTCATAGAGCAGGCACCAAAATATAATATATATTTGATAAATAAGTGTTTAAATAAAAGGAATAAAAATCATTTTTATAACTTGTCAATGATGGTATTCTGATGATTTTTTTGTCACTTTTATTTCAAAAGATTATTTAGAGAATTTTGTTAATATACTGAATTTAAATAAAAAAATTGGTTTAAGAATTAATGTTAAAAAAATTGAAGACTTTTGTGAATCAATGATGAAGGAAAATTCTTTTGAAACTTTTAACATCAATTTTTATCAATACTATGAGTGTAAATCCATGCAAATGTATTGATAACTTTTAGGCAGAAAGATGTACATGGTCATCGATATCATAACAAGATACTGCTGATGTATTTAAAAAATTAAAACATAGGATATTTTATTACAGTGGTTCAATTTTCATAACAATTTTAACTGTTGTTATTTTGTCCAACAATTATATGGAAATAAGACATGGATTTTTTTTTATTAATATAACATAAAGGCACTTTTTAAAAAAATGTAAGAGTGCTCTGTAAGATTTTAAAAGTATGATGGTAAGATGTTAAATCAATTAGTACATTCTTCAGCTTGACTCTATTATTATAAATGCATTTTTCATGTTATTGGATATGTGGAACAAATGAATAATAATAGACTTTTTTAAAAGTGTTTATTGGTGAACTTAATGATGACTTTTGTAGGAGAGGTAGAATCTATATTTATTATAAAAATATTTCAAAAACATTTTAAAAAAAAGAAAAATATTGCTTTTATTGGAAAGATAAGGTTGTGCTTAAAAGACATGAAGAGCTACAGTTAGACAAAGTACTAAAGTCATTAAAAATAAATATTTCTTCCAAAGAAATGAAAAAAAAAGCAGTCCAAGATGTTAAATAAGAAAGTAAATAATCAGTATGCAATATATATGGTTGTATCAGATTGGTTTGTATATTATTTACACAACTTACTATTAACTTTTTGTTCTTTGTCTGTTTATCTTGGTTTTATTTTAAATTAAAAAAAACATTTTTAGAAGTAGCTGTAAATAATGATAGTGGTGTCACAAGTTTTTATGCAAATCCAGTTTTCATGTATTATGTATGTTTTTTTTTGGACCTGAAAACAGCATCATAAATCTATGTTTTATTTTTTCTTTAGGTTTTATTAATTTTCAAACTATTATTTTATTTCCTGACAGATCAAAGTCCTAATGCGACATTTTTTACATGGATATTTTATTAAAAAACGTCATTTAAGTGATATTTAATAATTTCTGCTTTCCATCTTTTGGAATAAAGATTTGGAATTATGTTAATCTAGAGTAATTCTTCTCTATAGATATGTATGAGTCTTCATTTTTATAATTTAATTCAATGTAAGAACTTCTGTTCATACTCTTATGTATTACTTTATTAAGTTGGATTATTATATTTTACTTTTCTTACTGTTTTGGTGCTGTTACAACATATTTATTAAATATGAAATGAAAAACCAGAAATGATGAGTTCATATCAAGATTTAATCAAAATTCATACAGCACTGATACAGCATTGACAAAAGCAAATTTTTTCAAGAAATGTTTTCCTATGTACACAACACAATGTCAATGACTATGGAAACATTTTTATTCTAGAGAAAATTTAACCATAAAATATACCCAAAAGAAATGTCTTTCAATGATTTTTTCAGTAAATAATATCTTAAATTTTACCCGCGATTTTAAATATTTTTACATTTATGTTTTATTATTTATGAAATTAAAATCAAGATTGGTATTAAAAGTATATATGAAAAATTTGCAAATGACTAATTATTAATGCTATGCTTTATATTAATTTGGCCCTTATACTATGAAATTAAAATTATATTTAATTGTAGAAGATTTGAACACAGACTTTCAAGCACTCTTATATAACCAATATACATGTCCATGCACTTGTGAAAAAAGAAATGATCTTCAATATATCTATTTCATCCTGAATCAGCACTCATCAGTTAGGGCTTGGAAGTCTGTGTTCAAATCCTCTACAATTACATCTAACTTCCAAGTATATTAAATTATACTTGTATTCTAATATTAAAATTATATATATATTTATATATATAATATCAACATATTTTGCAAACAATAGGTCAGATATATGTATTTTAATAAATATTCTTTAAACAATTTTTATCTATAATTTGAAATGTATTACCCTCTGGGTTTTTATTTTTTTATGTTCCTTTAAAAAGATGAATTGAGGTTTCAAATTATATAAAATCAATAAAACTCATATCTAAATAAAAACATTACTTTGTGTATTTTTCATTTTATATTTAAATGCTGATAAAAATGATTTCTTCTAATATTAATTTCAAGATAGCCTGGATTTTAAATAAACATTCTGCTAGATTAAATTATTAAACTTATTAAAGGAATTGCAATTATTAAGTAATACAATTGACAAATTCTTGCCATTTTAAACAATTTTTTTCTCTCCAGTAAATTTATTTATTTGTTTGTTCGTTTTTTGAAAAAAGAAAGAAAGAAAAAAGTAGAATATTTAAATAGATGTTTATCAATTTTCTAAAAAAAAATCCAAGACATTAACATTTTTAAAAAGTGTTTTTCAAATTAAAACATAAATAAAATGTTACCTGTTTCTAGTAATTTCAAAAATATTTTCCCAATAGTTAAAATATAATTATATATATTTAAAAAAAAATAGAAACTTTTTGTAAAAAGGGCTTAATGTTGACATGTCTGAGATAGTCCTCTAATTGGGTGACTATAAATATTATTTTTAGAAGATAAAATAATGGGGAAAAGATAGGTTATAGACTTTAATGTCAAGTCAGTCTCAATACAACTGTGATTAGATGAAGAAGAAAAGCTAAACCTGGTAATATGTAGTTAATCTAACCTCATTACTAATTTTAAAAATGAAATCCAGTTTATAAGAACTATATAGTAAACTTCAGCTAAATTTGAACAATACCAACCCAATTATGTAACCAATTTTACCAAAAGAAATGTAAGAAATGGAAATACTCTTGGGCCAAACTTTAAACAAATTATTATGTATTGTTCCTTTCAAAATCTCAAATGTCTCAGCTTCTGTCAATTTGACATGTAAATTATTATGCTGGAAACTTGTAGCTATAATAATTGTTATGCTGAACTCTGTGTTAACATGAAATGAAATGCTTGTTAATCTAAAAAAACATTGTGTTACAATAAAATAAAATTAATGGAAATACATTTAATGAAAAGTATTGGTAAACTGGAAATCTGTGTTAATCTTTATTGAAATAATTATTAAACTGAAACCTGTAATTACAAAAGAATGATTAATGAAAGAGAAACCCATCCTGATAAGATATTGTAGCATGCAAAATTTATATATTTATAATATAATAAATATTTGATATTCAATAATTTTTTAATAATTTTGTTGAAAATATTTTTTCCCCATAATATTAAATATATGGGACATCCTCATTGTCAAAAGAAAAGGGAAAGAATGTTTCAAGTTAACTTTTTTTTTTATGGTAAAATGATTTTTTCAGATTTTATTACTTAAAGGTGAATAAATCATTTAGATTAAATGTTACTTACTTAATAAGAATCAGCAAAGAATAATATTATATTTGCTATATGAAATTATATGTATTAGCACACATGAAATTATGTGTTAACTTTGGGTTTTTCACATTATCAACTTTTCTGAATTTTCTTGTTTTTTACTTAGTAGTTAATTTTATTAAATAATTATTTAAAAAAAATAATAGTTCTGATATTAATTTTTTGAGCTGATGTTTTTATTGTTCTTGCTATCTGATTTGATAATGTGTATTACTGATTTTATCATAGAATTGTGTCCTAACCTTTACACTTCACAGCAGCCATATTGGATTTTGGGAAAATTTTGTTTGATACACAATTTTTTATGATAACTTTACTTTGCATTATGCAAAAATCAAGTGATGTATATTATCAAAAAACTAATAGACCAAAAAAATGTAATATTCAAAATAGTAAAAAAAAGTTAATACTTTTAAAAATTATTTTAATGTTTCTTCATAAATTCTAAATTTTAACAGATAAAATTTTAAAATTACATTTTTATTAACATAATTATTTACATTACTTATAAAATTTCCATGAAAATGGTATAATTTGTCAAAATAATTCATTATTCCAAAACATCAAAAAATAAAGACAAAACTCCACAGTTATTCTTTCCTTATAAATGTCTATGTATAATAAATGAAGATAAATTGGTAAAGAAGAATAAAACTAAACAGTTTTTAGGTTGTAAATAGCACAGATACAATACATATGTAGCTAAACAGAAAAAACAGTTTACATTTAACACAATGTAGAATACTATTAATAATAGTGCTATTTACTTTTCACATAGTAAAAAGATTTTACTGTTAGATAAAATCCATCTAAAATATAAAATCAAGTAATTACTAAAAATGATTACCTATAAATAATTAAATGTTATTTTAGCCATGCAACAAAAAATAAAATTATAAAAAATATAGATATAACTTATCCATTAAAACTATTCATGATTCATCCTATTCTGATCACAAAATTAGAGCATCATCGCAACAAGATGTTGTTGGAGCTGCCACATCAGTCAAAACTCCTGAATAAAATTAAATGAAGGGTACTTTGAAAAGATACATTGTCTATTTTAATTTCAGTTAATAAGCAATAAAGCTGTCTCTCTCACCAATTTTGTTATGCAACCACCATTCCACAGTTAAAACAGCACTTCTTTTGAATAATATAAAACGATTAAGAGCACAGCTTGACTATCAAGATGTCAGAAGTTGTATTTTTATCTATACAAAAAGTCTATTTGGCACACATGCTCATTATGGATATCTTCATAGATCTATAATTTGAACCTCATTCATATAGCCATCATTTGACACAAATGATTACATTATTTCATATTACTCTGATCACTAAATTTTTTAATACTTTAATCAACTATCACCTCTTTATGCATGTGAATTGCAACTTTAAAATTTACATTGTGGTGATGATTTTTATATATATATATATATATATATATATATATATATATATATATATATATATATATATATATATATATATATATATATATATATATATATATATAAGTTGGCATAAATTTTATCACAATTTTACTTTTAATATTTGGCATTTTTTAATTATTGTTAAAATTTGAGCTAAGAAAATATATGAGAAGAATCATACCTTTGAAAAATAAAAAAAATCTTTGTTTCTTAGTCAAAACTCTAGATAATATACAAAAATGACATTTTATCATAACAAAAATGCACTAATTCATGGTACAAATTTTCTACCATGGTACTTTTCTTGTACTTACTAATATCATAAATGATTTTTTTAAAACATGTATTTAAAAAAAATAATAATTGAAAAAAATACCCATGAATGATTCAAATTTACATCTCATCAACAATAAAACTCATTCTGATCTGATCAGAAAAAAATGTGATAAAAACAATTGCTGCACTTATGAAAAAAGATGGTTTGTTAATCTTTTTTTGGATACTGTAACTACTACTACTTCTAAGAAATCACTTAACAGATAATTATGAGAAAGCTTAGTCTTTTAATCTCAAGTAGAGAAATTACTGTCAGTACTTGAATCAGATAAATAAATCATTATTCTCCACTGTAAATTTCTCAATAAATATTGCACCATAAGAATAACAAGTATGGCAAAGAATGTGCTATTTGCAAATACTATGATAAAATTTTTACTTTTTATCATAGAAAAATGAAAATTTCATTTTCTGAAATGAAAGTGGAAGACAAATCAAATCATGCAAAGTGCTCATGCATAGTATATATGGTTTTCAAATTATTGTAAGTTGAAGATGATAATCAGTAATACCAAGAAGAAAATGTATACAATGTATTGACCACATAGTATTAGTAGTTAGAGGTTTTGTAGATTATACCAGTAAAATTACATAATATAAAATAAATTAAGTTTATACTTGTATATTTTTATTTGTTCACAATCACAGTTCCTGGGTCCTTGTAATCCTAAGTTAGTTTTGACAATAATTGTATTTTACCCTATGTACAAGTAGGTATACTGTGTTTGACATTCAGATAGTGCTCTATGGAATTTTTTGAATGGTGCAAAGATAATAGATCATCTTTAAAGTTCATTCACTTTATGATAAGTACTATTTTATGATGGCCAGTTCACCCATTGTACTTGATGGCCCAGAGCATTCATTATGATCAACATTGCTAAAATGATTTCAGAATTTTGATGTAGAATTATTTTTATATTTATATATTGCATATATAACATGTTCCATAATGTACCTATCTTTTTAAAGTTCAGTTACAAAGATTGATTGTTGATATGATTAATGCTAGAGATGCTATATTTGTAACATATATTGATCATTATTTACTTCCAGTGCTGAATTTTGCTCATTCTCATTAACAATGTTAATTGTGATGTTTGGGATGACAATTGCTATAACTTTGTATACCTTTTATTTACACTAATATAATATATTACACCACATAAACATATTAAAAGCTATAACTTTCTTTTATGAACACATTCAATGACATTCAACCTTTCAATAAAATAAATTGTATTAAAAGGATGAAAACAAATTCAAACTATTAATGATTACTACATAAAAGTTTAATTATTTACACAATTTATTAACTTACATTTTTCTATTCTCAAAAAATGAATTGAACATGTTTAAATTATAACATTTATGTTTTTTATGGAAATATAATTAATATTTTAAAGTCAATGTGTTCTACAGAGTACAACAATGTCATTCAACTAATCATATAAAAACATCTTTTTTTCTCTATTTCTTTAGTAGTATGTAAATGTAAATATATTTTTTCAGTATTAGTATTAAATGTATTGAAAGTATATATATATATAATCAGTCATATGTATATAAATGTATTGAAAGTATATATATATATAATCAGTCATATGTCACGTGACCTATATAGCTTGCATTACCATATGTAATATATAAAGAGCCTGCTAATAGTTCTAAACAAGCATTTATCATAAAAAAATAAATAAGCTTGTTCAGAGCTATTAGAAGGCTCTTTATATATATATATTGTGACAGTCAGATGATGTATGTTGGTTTAACCCAGTTCGAATACTAGGCAAAAGTACCTTGAGGCCATCCATATGTGAGATATTAAATCAAGAATACTATGACCTCTGCCCTATTTGCCTATTCTCGAGGCTAATTATGAACAAACAACATTATCTGAGACACACATAAATTATTTTCTCACCGGCCACAAAGCTTAGCAACAGAGATAGAGACATGGACGGGAACACCTATGGAGCTAAATAGTTAAATGTGCAATAAAAGTACTATGAAACATGCGTTTTGCGTGCCTGGATCATTGGAAAAGTAAAATAAAGCATTATAATAAAATTAGGAAACTCAAGCTTTTTATAGTTAAATAATATGTTTAATTAACAACTTTAAAATATGAATAATGATTTAATGGCCTCCGCTATTCCCCTAAATTAATGAAAACTAATTAGACAATAAACACAGATTAATATGTTTGCTGTCTGTCTTTTCTTCTCAATTTTAATAAAATTGTCAACTTGAATCTCCTCAATAAAGTTGCTTTGTGCTAAAAACAGACAGTTTAAAAATTATTTAAAACATATATAGCTAAATCAGATATATGTAATAAGCTACTGGCAGACAAAAGAGGTGTTATCGAGGAGATCAAGTTGGCAAACAAAGGAAACTTACTCGTATGGAATTTAGAAACATAAATAAAATTGGAAAAATATTTTAAATGAAAAAAATTAACTTTTAAACTTAACTGCAATGGAATACAAAATATTTACACATGTTATTAATGAAGAATAGTGAAGGAAAAAAGGTTAAATATAGATAGATGATCACACACACACACACACATATATATATATATATATATTTAAGACAAGTCTAATAAAATGGTTACATTACAAATATCATTAAATAAAACAATTTATAATATAATTCAATTAAGAAAGGTATGAACAAAAGGGTAGAAAGTAAATAGTTCAATGGAGGAGAGATATGATGACCATCCTGGTTCCTTGCTCATGTTCCATCGATGAGCGTAGCTTGATCCATCCATCAATAGGTATTTGCCCAGACAAGGAAAGTGGAATTAAGTAGTATGCTTTTATGAAAAGTCCTACAGACATGGCACAGAGTTCAGATGACTATTGAGTGGATACTAAGGCATTTTGGATGGTATTTAGGAACCTCGGCGATAGGCAAAACTATTTATTTGCCTAGCCAAGCATAGTAGAATCCATCTAATTCATATGACTTTTAGCTTGAGCATGTTCAAACTTCTCCATGATTTTGAAGATGACAGTTGTATAACTTTTTGGAATAAAATATCAACAAGCAAAAACAAAATTTGCCAAGAGTTCTCCCAAGAGAAATCTGAATGCCAGCAAGAAAACTTTGAATAATCAAGTCTTTTGTTCTCACTTTTATTTATACCCTCTTTGTCAGATACCTTCTATTGTTTGTATGATCTTAGATCTTGATAATCCCCCATGCTCCTTTGTTTCAAGGTAACATTTTCTAAAAATAACTTTTACTTTTTTACTCTAAATTTCTTTCTTTAAACTTTGAATTTTATTAATTAAAAAAAGAAAGAGAAGGCCATCTTTAATTTGCCTTGAATGGGCTAATTAATTAAAAATATACATTCTTTTAGAAAATGTTGGCGGGCTTATCTCAAAATCAAATCATACTAAATATTTTAACAAGATTTAAAAAGAAAAATACATTCTTATTTCTTTTAATAAAATAAGCATTTTATTTCAGCAGAATTTTGCATTAACTCATATATATACGCTTGACGTATATATATGTTTGACTAATAGGTTTTACAAGTAATTTTTATTAACAGAAATTTAATCTTTGAATGGAATTTATTTAACACAAAATATTTAAATGTAATACAAATTTAATAAGCATAATTAATTTTAGCTTTAATGCAAAACCCTGCTGATATTGGACCATAAACTTAGTTCAGGCCTACAATACTAAGTTTATAGGAGGCTGTAAGGCATGGATTGGACTTCAGATCCATTGCTTCAATATATATATATATATATATATATATATATATATAATATATATAGTAAGTGAAGAGTGCCTGGTTTTCAAATATTTTTATATATATATTTATATATATATATATATATATATATATATATATATATATATATATATATATATATATATATATATGCAAGATTTATATACTATATACTATAAAGAACAAGTAGCTCCTGTATCTATTATATTTTCTGAATTGCCAGAATTTTAGATGAAGAAATGAGACATGCAATTAAATTTACAAAGAAAGGAAAGAGTCGGGGGTAATGATGGAACTATAATTGATATATTAAAAAAAGAAGGTGAAGAAATGTCATTTTTTTCACAAAGTTATATACAAAATGTCTAAATGATAAAGATGTACCAGATGATTGTAAGAATGCAGTATTAATCTTAATGTTTAGAAAATGTGATGAAGAAGATATTAGAAATTATAGACCTATCAGTCTTTTATCAGTTTTATACAAATTTTTATCAAGATAATTACAAATTATCTACAGAGAAATTGAATTTCCACAAATGAAGAGAACAAGCTGAATTTAAAAGTGGTTTTAGTACCGTAGATCATATCCAGGTATTGAGAGAAGTTATAGAAAGGACAAATGAATATGAGTTACCATTATGCTTTGGATTTGTAGATTATGAAACAGCATTTGATTGTATAAACATTTCTTCAGTGTTTAATGCATTGGATCGTCAAGGTATAGATTCAGGATATTGTCATAGTTTAAAGAATATTTATAACAATGCAACAACAACAATTATATTACATAATGACACTAGAAAAGTTAACATTGAGAAGGGTGTAAGATAGGGTAAATCCATATCTCCAAAATGTTGTAGTGCTGCAAGAAATATTTTGTAAGTTAAAATGGGAAGCTAAAGGAATAAAAGTAAATGGAGATTAAAGTCATTTATATTTTGCAGTTGATGTAGTTGTTTTTGAAAATAATGCTTTAGACCTGCAGAAAATGTTGCAGGAGTTATCAGGTGAAAGTAGGAAAGTAGAACTAAAGATAATTGTTAAAAAGTCTAAAGTAATGTTTATTGGATTTCCTCAAAATATGACAATAAAGATTGATTATGATGAGTTAGAAGAAGTTAACAGCTACAAATACATTGGCCAGATTATTAATACAGATGGAAAGATAATGGATGAAATTAATCATAGAATTAAACTTAGTTGGAATGCTTTTGGTAGAAATAACTTTATACTAAAAGGAAATATGCCTGTGTGTTTGAAAAGGAAGGTTTTTTATTAAATGTGTTTTATCAGTTTTTATTTATGGATCTGAAACTTTGGCACTTAATAGAAGAGTGATACAGAGACTTCAGAGCACTCAAAAAATATGGAGAGATGCATGTTGGAAGTAACAAGAAGAGATCGAAAATACCATATATTGATAAAAGAACAAACAGGTGTTACTGACATCATTGAAAAAAAAGATTGAAGTGGAGTTGGGTTGGATATATTGCTAGAAAAGATGATAATAGATGGACAATTGAAATCTTAAATTGGATAGCAAGAGATTGTAAAAGACCCAGAAAGAGATCACATGTGAGATGGATGGATGAAGTAAGAAAGTGTACAGGGGTGATGTGGAAGAGAGAAGCTAAAGATCAGAGAAGATGGATTAAACTAGGAGAGGCCTTCATCCTGCAGTGGATTGATAATTGTTGTTGATGATGATGATAGTGCAAACTATCAAGGGAAAAATATTTTATTCATTTATAAATGTTTTACATATATCATTGCTAATAATTAATTTCTCTTATATTTAAATATTTAAATTCTATGACAATTTTAAAGTTCCAATATAGTTTTGTATCACAAAGATCAGCTATCATTAATTTTATAACCTGAAAAACATGGCTTAAATCTGAGAAAAAATTAGAACATGTGATTGTGAACTTATTATCAGCATTTGATTTAGTCTATTGTAAAATAGTAATAATAAGACATCATTTTGAATTTGAATGTAAAACCAGTTAACTAAATAAATTCTTAAATAAAAGATCTTAAAATTTATATTTACTTGAATTATAAATCCAGTTAATTAACAAGCACTTGCTCAAATATTTTTCAAAGAAGAACTTTGGCACATTTGGTATTTAATAATTTTCCAATAATAAAGGATATTAATATGCATTACTTTTAGAGAAAGACTTTAACATTTATCATATGCTCTTTGACCATCATGGTTAGAGAGGTCCCTCTATAGTAAAAAAAATATCATTTGACTATTATAAACATTAAAGATGCATATGATAAAGGTTAAAGTCTTTCTCTAAAATTATTTACATACTTCCTATCTGCTAATAAATAATCTCAGCTTTACATTAGTTTATATATATTTGCAGTATAAAGATCATAATATTAACTAGTTTTAAATTGCAAGATTTCACAAAGATGAATTTGTAAAGGAAATATTGGACATAAAAATGAAGAGACTAACAGCTTCATGTTTCCAAATCAAGATCCTTCATATTGGCCTACAAAAGTGGGAATTTAAGCTAAAGATAAGATGGACATTCTTATCTTTATAAACTCACTATCTTGCGTTGAGATTTCAGAGGTCCTTCTATAGTAATAAAAACATTGTTTGACTTATAAACATTAAAGGTTTATATGATAAAGGTTAAAACCTTTCTCTAAAAGTATTTATATACTTCCTATGTGCTTAAGAAATAATCACAACTTTACATTAATTTATATATTTCAAGTATAAAGATCATACTATTAATTTGTTGTAAATCGTAAGATTTTGCACACATGAATTTGTAAAGAAAATAGTGGACATAAAAAATAAAGAGACTATCAGCTTCATGCTCCCAAATGAAGATGCTTCATAGTGGCCTAAATAAGTGGGAATTTAGGCTAATGATAAAATGGCTGTTCTTATCATTATAAATTCACTATCTTGTGTTGAGATTTGTGAAGTCCCCTCTATAATAAAAAAAAAAAACATACATTATATTATAAACATTCAAAGTGCATATGATAAAGGTTAAAGCCTTTCTCTAAAAGTATTTATATACTTCCTATGTGCTTAATAAATAATCACAACTTTACATTAATTTATATATTTCAAATATAAAGTTCATAATATTAACTCATTACAAATCACAATATTTCCCAAAGGTTAATTTGTAAAGAAAGTACTGGATTTAAAATCTGAAGAGACTAACAACTTCATATTCCCAAATCAAGATGCTTAAGATTGGCCTATATAAGTGGGAATTCAGGTTAAACATAAGATGGCCATTCTTACCTTTATAAAGTAGCTATCTTGTTTTGAGGTTAATCCTTCTATAGACAAAAAATACATTGTTTTACTATTATAAATATTCAAAGCACATGTGATAACAGTTAAAGTTTTTCTCTAAAAGTATTTACATGCTTCCTATGAGCTTAATAAATAATTAAAATTTTACAATATGCATTAGTAAAAAATATTTAAATTAATAAATCACATGACTTGAAAAAATTTGTACACAGAATGAATTATAAACGAGATTTAAAATATGTTGAAAATTATTGTGTTGAATCTTAAAACACACATTCTATTATTTTATAGATAAGAAAAAAATTAAAAGCAAAAAAAATATAAAAATTTTGAATAAATTTTGATGATAACAGCATAATGGTTGACATAGCTGCCTTCCAAGCAGCTGAACTGGCTGCACTCCCTGGTCAATGCATTTGCCATATGAGAAAAAAACCCAACCGATTTGTAAGTAAAATAGTGAGGTATAACAAAAACATTTTAATATGCAGAAAAATTTTACCATTTGAAAGAATGATATTACCTATGATATACTCTGAGCAAAAATATGAAATGGTAACAATGCATTAATGCCAAAAATCTTTCAGAAATTATATAACAAGTTTATAAAATACATATATGTTAATCAAAATAAATATTCCTTTTCTTGGAACTCAAAAATCCTTAAAAGACACAACTTTGTTATATAATATTTCTATAGGAGAATTTTTGTATATCCAACCATCTAATTAAACATAAATATTACTATGATACCATAAATAAATGAAATAATTAACACCAGAACTTTATCTAAATCATTCTATTTTGCAAAATATAAGCAAATTATTCAATTCTATATTCAGATATCAAGAAATAATCTAGAAGTAGATATTTTCACGATTAATAGAACAACATTTTAAAAGACAAAATTAAATACAAAAATAATAATGTTATAATACTAAAACTTTAATTCAAGATATATAAACTGTACATTTAATCTAATATGTTTCTTTGTAAATGATTTGTATACGTAGAAAACAAATAAATAAATTTCGTAAACATTTTAAGATTAAAAGCCATTTAAGATTGTTATTATTCGAAGTGTAATTGTTTATTGAAATTTTTTCCTATTGATTTAAAATTCTCAAATCATATGAAATTTAAAAATAGTGATCTTATTATATTTTTTTGTGTTCTAAAATTTTTAAATGCTTGGATAATTTTATTGCTAAATACAAACATTAACCAATATAATAATTTTTTAACAACTTTAAAAATATTTTAAATTTAACAATAGATATTGATCATTGAAAGCTGGTTGAGTACTATGTTTGGGCATAATCAAATATGGTTATCAGTCTATCGCTTTTGGGCTCAAATGTTACATGATCTCCGAATAAATAACAATTTAACTATCATTATTGCCATTGCTATATTCAATAACTAATAAATCCAAGATTACAAATCTTTTCGATATAATACCTATGTATATTTTATTATAAATAATGATGCTTATACAAAAATGTTAATAATTTTGTACATGTAGGTTTAAAAATAGTTTATTATATATTTTTTTTCAGAATATTTAAATTCTGCAGTTAATAACTCATATTTTTTTTCTGCCTAGTTAATTTTAACTTGCATAATAATATATTCTCTTCTTTATAAATTATATTAGCATTTAATTATTGGATTTAATAGCCTACAACTTATTTTTTCTATTGTTTGTTTAAAATTTTATGTAAAAAATTTGCAACAATTAATTATTTTTATTACAGCAGACGATATTCAACGACAAATTATTTTCATTATTAAACTGTTAACGCAAAACTATTTTTTCTTTGTTTTTAACTAATAAGTTTTATATATATATATAACCTTTAAATATTATTTAAATAAAGGATTATTTACAACAAATGGGTTGTTTTATTAGCATCAAATAATGTTCATACTTGATTTAATTAAGAAAATTATATAATGCATTGAAAAAAGTTAATGTTTTACTTTGGAATAATTTTAACAAAATAAACATTTATAACTTGGATTGGGAAGGGAGGGATGTTCACTAATATTATGAAGAAAATTAAGATTTTTTTTGTTTAATGAAGAGTTCAAAAATATATAGAAAGAGAGTTTTTGAAACTTCAGCAATAGTTTCAATAAATACTTATTAATTATATCATTATATTTTATAACTTGAGAAATTGTTAGTTATTCAAATTTTTTAAAAGGAAGATGCTTGAGATTTTTAAATTTTTTTATTTTACAAGAATCATTTAGTATTGTCAGTATGTTTTTTTATTTATTTATTTATTATTATTATTATTATTATTATTATTATTATTATTATTATTATTATCATCATCATTATCATCATCATCATCATCATCATTATTATTATTATTATTATTATTATTATTATTATTATATAGTTCATTAAATAATACATTTATAAAGTGTGTATAACAAAATTACTATAAGTTGATTTACAAATGTCAAACTTCTTGTTCTCACATCTTTGGCTCCATCCGTTTTAGAAAAATACATTAACAATTTTTACTAATCATTTATTAGGCTAGAGATTGCTATATCATTCCTAGTCCAGTCATAAACTTTAAATTCAGTTAAAGAGTAATATATCTATTTTTAGTAAACATAATCATCCAGTATCACCAATTCAATTTTGTAAATATAAGTAAATTATACACTTTTTATTTGCAGGTGATTAAAATTGTGTATTTTATATAAATATATAAAAGTTACTAAAATTGATTAATCAAATGGATCAACTTCAAATATTTATTAATCTTTTAAAACTTATGCAGCGGATAGAATTTTAGGCCTATTATTTGGCAAAAATTATAATAAAATTTTATATAACTAGGGGCTTCACCACTATGCCATGGCACTGACTACTTTCCACCATTATTTTAATTACAAAGATAAGTAAAAAATAAAATAAAACACTGATTATGATTTCATTCTTTTTTTATTTAACATGCACACAGTTCATTTTATTCTTTTATTAATTAGTTTAGAGCAAATTTGTTGTTAAATATATAATTATTAATAATTTTTTATTATAGATGCCATGTTTTTGCATAAGTGTATTATTTTACCCTTACTTAATTCTGAAATCATATATATTAGAATCTTATAAAAAAGTTGTCAAAATGTTCATAACAGATTATTCTTTGTCTATGAGGACAAATTCAATTTCTATTTTTACGGTGTTAAATAAGTTTGTAACTATTTCATAAATGCAACTTATATATATATATATATATTGAAACAGTAAGGTCTGCTTTGCAGATCTTCATTCCACCTTTTCTCACCTATTTCCTACCCTCATACCTTAGTTTGAACCCCAATCTATCGTAGTGTGTCTGCAATACGCTTATATACCAAAAATCCCACCTAATTTTAAACCACGAGTACAATGCTTGTATTATATATATATATAACTCATTCCCAAATAAATAAAAGATTATAGATTATGTATATGTTCACATAATTTTGATTTATTAAAAAGTAGGTTATATAAGTCATAATTGCGCACATACTATGATATGCATTTTAAAACATATCAAAATTATAAATTGTTAAAGTTATTTTGCTTGAATCTATTTACAAATATATTACTGTCATAATATATTTTGATTTAAAATAAAATTCATTTAGTAAATATTCGTTTAGTAAATAGATTCAATTATTGCAATTTAAAAATAAAATAATTTTCGTTTAATTTAATAAAAGTCATTCCAAATATTTCTGTTAAAATAAATGAGGGACAATAGTTTAATTAGTTAATGTTATATAAGTTTATCTAAAAACAGCAGATGTCCACTTAAGGTTTTCTTTAATTAGTAAAAGTAATTTTTAATTAAATCTAGTTTGTAATTCGAATGTTGACAGGGAAATTAACAAAAGAAATTAATTAATGTTGAATTCCTTTAGACCTTCAGATAGATTTAACTACAGCTGTAAGTGCAATATATTTTTGTAATGCTCCAGGGCAGTTCTATTGTTAATTTCTAATATAAAAAGGAGGGTTTTCTTTTGTTCTCCATTCTAATGTTTCTAAGAGAAATCATTCTGAGGTCTAATGCTTCTAACCAAAATTATTGTAGTAATTTGTAAATCTTGCATGACTGAGTAGAGTTCAAGAAGGTTATTTCTCTCCAGAATGGTCATATGTTGCCATAGACCATCGGAAGTTATCACACAAGGAACCCCGGAACTGCTGCTGCCAAAAATATGAACTTTCCAGATTTGGCTGTTAAATTATATAAAAACCTGCCGACCATCAATCTACCTAAAAATGCTTCTCCAGAGGTAACCCTAAATTAACCCAAGAGCTCTTGTGATAACTAACATGCTATAGCTATTTTAAATTGTTTTCTGATATTCACACAACTTTATTACATATTTTTTTTTAAATATAATCAACATTTTTCTCTCTATCCTTGGGTTAATATTTTCTATTTATTAAGCTTTCTGTTATTTTATTATGATAATGTGTCAGAATCATCTTTGACCGAGTGAATTATTCCTTTGATGAAAATAAGACACTGCTATGAAGGCATATTTTAAATTTCTAAATAATTTTCCAATTTTATTATCTTGCAAATCACTCGTTCGAGGGCGATTCTTTTCTTTAATATATAATATAATCACTTAGTTTAAAATCTACATGTTATTGATTTTAATCTAATATGAGAGTATGTGTGAGATCAATGATTAAATGTGTCCCCTAATGCATGATTGTGTATATAAATCTATACTTACTTTTCAAACCCGCAAGCATGCATTTTCCTATTTTAATTACCGTGTTCTACTTTAATTACAAAGTTCATCATTGACATCGAGAATGTGCAGACCCTTTTAAATGAATTTCTGGGAATTTGATTGGGCATTTCTCTCAATCCAAGTAAAACCCATTTAGTATGTTTTATATACACTAGTCTCGTATTGCTGGTACATGAATTGGTTGTTGAGACTGCTTTGTTTTACTTTTCCAAGGATTCTTTACACGGCCAATTCCGTTCTCTTCACTTGCGGTTTCCAGGCAGAGTGTGTCCCCAAATAACACACCTGGAAATTAAATGCAATCATCACACAGTCTCTAAGTTTCTGCTGTTCATAAAATACTTTCCTATGGGTTAGCGGTGAGATGCCCTCCGTAATAATTCCGAATATTCAATATTGTTTTATTTTTATATTGATTTTACAAAGCATCCGTGACTTAAACGTGTCACACCCTCCAACTTTAATAAATTCATTATCAGCAATACTGACCTCCCAAATGTAACTTTATTATTATTATCAAATAAAATGCTTTGATCACATTCCCACTTTGTTGCTTAGTAAGCTTTTGTCCGTGCTATTCTCGAAATCAATAAATATTTTAGAACACTTAATTTTCAAATATTTTCTTAAACTTGTATAATTGCTCAAAGCACCTCGCACATATTCCTATCTCCTCAAGCACATTATTGTAATGCTATTAGCCCAAGGAATAGAATATATCACTTTGCTTTAAAACCTTTTTGTCATTTATTGGAATATAATGCCCACAATTATTTAATATGCATCCCTGTTTCATATAAGCAGACAGTGGCGTTATATATATATATTTTATATAAATAAAGTTTGTGAAATTATTTAAAACTAAATCTCTTATTTTATTTGATTCCTATCACTGTCTCAGTCTATATATATATATATATATATTCTGCATTTCTTTTGTAAATCTGTAGACGTTAATTAGCCACCCAAGCTTCTTTTAGTATAGGGTCTTTTGTTTCTCCCTGACCACCAGGCACCGGTCAAAGGTTATACTAGTAGTGGCATCAGATGCGTTATCACATAGATGGCACTGTGAAATTTGGGCTCTAGATTCAAACTTAGTATATCTAGAAGGCAACCTCTCCTAGAAGGTTGTTTCATGTCTGGGGTTTGAATTCTGCAGTGTGTTAGTGAGATAGACGATTCTGACTGTTACAATATATATATATATATATATATTTAATTGTTTGTTAAATAAGTAATTATTAAAACTTTTTAGAATACTGTAATTTTTTTTACTATAGATGCTCTTTCTACCAGATTTTTAATTAACCATTTTTTAAAATAAGAGTGGCCATTTTAATTGCTGATTTTCAATTTATATTTGGGATTTTCAGTGAACTACTCCATGTTAAAACTACTGTTTCAATTTATTATTTTATAGAGAAAGGATAGATATATGGTCATAGAACAGATTTTATATCAATAAATACTCATCTTCGAACATAATGATTTTATGTTAATATTAATTATAAAAAATTATTCATTAAAAGCAAGAGCATTATGAAAAAAATAAACTATATGAATATTTATAAAAACTTTCAATTCAATGACTTGATTTATGTGAATAATATTACTGTCATCAACTATGCAAAAATTTGCGGAAATATTCAAAATAATAGGCACTAATCTGTTATTTATTAAATGTTTGGTATAGAGTCCCTTATTGATTTTCAGAACTGTTAAGATAGACATGTAAAATTAAAAATTATCATTATATAAATATCACAATTAAGATAGTAAAGTTAAAATATATAGTCAATTAGGAAAAAAAAACGTTCGACAGATTATGAATTATATTATAATTACATTAAAGAACAGCAAAATCAGATTTTGAGTAATAGGAAGAAAAAAAATATAATAAAAAAAATAAAAGGCACAAAAACTCAGGGAATATTTCTGTTTTGATAGAAAACTTGGTTATAGTTTTATGGACAAAGACGTCGCTCAATGGTGCCGTTATCATGTCAAACTATAAAATATGAACATTCCCAGGCCATTGATTTTAATCATGTTGCTGTGTTTTTTGTTATGCGAAAAAAAAAAAAAATAAATACCAAAATCGTGGTTTTTAAACTTTTTTTTTATATTAACGTAAAGAAATTAAATGACAACAATAAATGTAAAATAAAATCAACAAATTTCAATTTAATTCGTTTTTTTTTTTTTTTTTGGAGTTATGCCTTTTTTTTGTTGTTGTTTAAAAATTCATAATCGGAACAAAAAATAAAACTTCTTAGTCTTGGTTTTTTTACATGTTAATTTTTACAGAGAAACAGATATTAAAATGGCTTTAAACTTTTATTTTGATATGCTTTTTAGGGTATTTAAAAAAAGTCAATTGCAAATTATTACTGGATATTTTTGTGTTACCATTATTTTTTACTTCAAATACAATGGCAATAAAAAGTAAAAGTTGTTAGGGTTAGGGTTCTGTTGTTGGTAAATCACAGAATCGAACAGCATGTGCAATTTCCTGCACCATATTGTTGATCTCGTGGAATGTTACGAACAGTATGTTACTGATGTATTACCTAATTCCAACTGACTTTACATATCTATCTGGACAAGAATTTGCCAATTAAAACTTCAATACAGAATGGTGTAAACAGTCAGATAATTATTACTTAAGAAAATCTGAATATTTCAATACTTAAAAAAAATTCAATAAAAAACACCTTCTCACCAAGCCATAAAAATTGTATAAACTGTATGAATTGTGCAAAATTTATTTGCTGCGATGCAACAAAGCAACCTGCATTCTGTAATGCAACACTAATATTGTATTATAGTTCAACACAGGTTTGCATACATGCTGTACTGTGATGTGACGAAGCTGCCTGCAATCTGTAACACAACAAAAAAATTGTATTATAGTAAACATGGGTTCGAACATGTCAGCCACAGAAATGGAATTTTTATGTAAATAGCGCCCTCCAGTGGCATCGTTGTCCATAAAACTACAACTGAACACTTTCATATATAATTTAATGCCAAAATGTGTTACAAAATCTAATGAATTCTCCTAAATATAGTCAACAAAAAAATTAAAGAATAAAATAAATTTTAATTTGTATAAAATATTTGCATTTATTTTATCACATGTACAAAATTTGTAACAAAATTAATTAAATTAATTTTTCAAATTTAATTGAATTAGTATATTTATCCAGAAATATTGAAAGTATTTAAAATTATTGCAATGCTTAAAAAACGACCAGTAAATATAGTTCACAGAATTATAAATCAATGTTAATATTATCAACATCTGAAATCTTTGATGACTATAATGCATTTTCAGATTAAAAATTGTATGAAGTTGGGCTACTACAATATAGATTTGTACCCAGTAGATCAGCTATTATAAATTTAGTAGATATTAATCAACATGTAATAGGTAAATTAAATTATGCTTTAATGTCAAATACTTTAATTTATTTTTAGTTTTAAATATGATCAATTATATTTTATTTTAAAAAAAATAACACTGATTATTAGAAATATTCCTATGCCAATTGGTAGTCTGATGTATCCAGAGTATCAGTAAGGTTCACAAAAATTGGATAGTAAAATGACTTCAGATGTGGGAGTTGAATGTAAATAAGTAATGCATAAGGTCCAAACAAGATTATCTCCTGATGTTTTATAGAATAAGATATTGTGTTATGTTTGTGCATTTACATTTTATTTTTTAAATTACAAACATCACAATTTTGACTTCCAATTTTTTTTTCTTTCTTTTTTTGCTGTGAATGCCCTTAATGATGGAAAAGCAGTAGTGGAAACATGTTTAGTAAACTGATAATTCTTAATTATGATCTTTGAATTTATCTACAATGAATTACAAATATTTTGGGAAGCAATTGCATATTTGGAGAGCCTGATGTAAGAATACTCATACATACAACATAAATGGCAAGGACCTAGACATAGATTCTTACACAATCTAACTAGATCACTAATAAATTATTCAGTAACAGTGATAGAGATCTAGTAGGCAAAAGTGATAATATAAAGATAAGAATTTAAATATAATTTTTTAAATATAGGTATATAAATATTTGAACTTTGTTTGATGTGAATTTGTATATACTTGAATAAAGAAAACATTAATTGTAGCTAAGAAGTGATCAACATTTAAGATTGTTATAGCTTCTCATAGTGAAATTTGTATTCTAAAAGAAGAGATTTTATCTGAACATGTACATGACTTCTAGATTTTTGGAAGAGCATATCATTGAGTGGAAGAAGGATGCACAGTGCTGATTTGGAATCTTCTGATTTGGCATTAATGAGATAATAATATCAAAATTTGATTTGCACAATAGTAATTTTGTCCATTTTTTAGTATTTGTGCTCCAACATTAAATTTAGAGAGTTCAGAGGAAAACAGCTTTTATTGCTTATTGGAAAATATTATTATATTAATACCATCAGAAAATCAAAGTTTTTATTTCAAAGACTTTACTGCACATTTTAGTAGCACACAATAAACATTTACCAAAAAATATTAAAGGTAATAGTGTTGGATCTGTAACTTAAATGGACTGCTCTTATTAAATTTTTAAACAATATATGGATAGATAATCATAGACACATTGTTTAAGCAAAGGTATTTGAATACATTCATGCTTAAAACAAACAGTTAAGAATCATTAGGAATACTTAAATACTTACAAGTGCAGATTGTTGAATAAATCATGATTAGTACAGTCTAAAATTAAAAAAATGATTGCTTTAAAGTAAATCCTATTGAAAATATACTTATAGAAAATTCAATGTAAAATTGCCAATTTAGTTTTCCAGATTGACTTTTTACCCACATGTTGAATTTTTTTAGAAAGTGTATTATGAATGCAGATAGGGCTATTTTTTTGGATCTACAAGAAATGATCCTGACTGCTTTTTGACAATGATTTAAGTATTAGTGACATGACTAAAATGAATAAATGCTCTTTTCTGTTTGGTAGAATGATAAATTAAAAGTGTAGAGCTTTAAAAATAATATAAAAATTTAATAAAATCACTTAAATACGATTTGATGGATTCAAACTGCAAAGGAAATAAAACCATTTTCCTGAGTGCTGTTACTTTAGATCATTTTTGATGCATTAAATGTATCATATATGGACCTAAAATAATAGCATAATTCCACTAGATTCATATATTAAACCTTTTAAATGACAATTTTGAACAGGAGACATTTAATGGTATATTTACTTTAATTATTAATTAATAAAATCATTCTTTTTAATTTTAAAATGAAAAAGGTTTTCATCTTGCTGAGATAAATATCTGAAAAGAATATAATGATGATATCTATTGATCATAAATACAAGTGATATCAAGTTACATGATTATAATTTGTTTTTGTTTTCATAAATGTACTTTTAAAGATTTTTGCAATGATATATATTGCAGAGGCTTTGACTAGGTGGGGAAATTGAACTGAGATTCAGACCCATGTAGCTATCTGGTTTGTTAGGCTGGGTTTGAAGACTTTTACTGATCTGAAAAATTCATGCTTGCAAACTGATAGAAACTTTTTGCATAAACACTTGGAGTCAGTGTTTAGGTCTAGTTTCTAGCTCTATCCTTCACTGATGATAGAAAATTAGCTTGAAATCAGCTGATCTGAGGGTGGGAAAACGAAAGAGATAGTGAATTCTGACCCTTGTCATTTATGTAAACAAATATATGCTTTGTTTGGTGGTTTTGGTAAAATACCATCTATCTATCTATCTATCTATCTATCTATCTATCTATCTATCTATCTATCTATCTATCTATCTATCTATCTATCTATCTATCTATCTATCTATCTATCTATCTATCTATCTATCTATCTATCTATCTATCCATCCATCCATCCATCCATCCATCCATCCATCCATCTATCCATCTATCCATCTATCTATCTATCCATCTATCCATCTATCTATCTATCCATCTATCCATCTATCTATCTATCTATCTATCTATCTATCTATCTATCTATCTATCTATCTATCTATCTATCTATCTATCTATCTATCTATCTATCTATCTATCTATCTATCTATCTATCTATCTATCTATCTATCTATCTATCTATCTATCTATCTATCTATCTATCTATCTATCTATCTATCTATCTATCTATCTATCTATCTATCTATCTATCTATCTATCTATCTATCTATCTATCTATCTATCTATCTATCTATTATAGTTATTAATAGTTGGATAACATCCACATAAAAATTAAATAATAGTGTATTTTATTATTTAAGGAATTTGACCTTGTTTATAGAAACATAAATATGATCATGTATGAGGGATTTTGAATGGGTTTTCAAACAAATAAATTATTGATATACTGGCTAAAGTTAATCTAAATATTGGTAAAGAAGTCTAAGAGATATAGCAGCTTTTACAACTTGTACTTAAAAGGAATACTAGAGACATGCCGATTTCTATTTTCTCCTTGCTTTGTGGAATAGAGTTCAGAGGCAAAGCATTCCAGAGAATCATATTCATGCTGTAGATAATATTAGTAATAAGCAGGTAAGTAAATTTATAAATAGGATTACTTATATAATGTCAGAACCAGCCTGAGAAAGGGAGAGTAATTGCAAAATATTTTCATGTGTGTTGTGATGTTAAGGGATTATTTTATATATGATAAAAACACTTAGATAGTTAAAAATTGTTTTATTTCCAGATATTTCCAATCTCTACTAACAATTTTGCAGGATTGTTCAAAAAATAATATGAAAACTTTTGAAACAAAAAATTAAAAATTTCATATTTTCTAAAAATGTTTTAAGGTATTATTTAATCATTGTTTCAAAAGTTATTTTTTTAAAAGCATTAATTGGTTATATTTTAGCATGGGTTTTAATCTCCAGGTTAATTTTATAGAATTTAAGTGAATAAATATTCAATCTATCTAGCAAACATGCAAAAGACTAAAGCCATATTTTAAAGTTTTTCTTGCAAAGCACTGGAAAAAAATGTCTTTCAATTTACAAACTTTATTTCATAAAATGAAGATAGGGGAGTGTGCTAAAATTTATCATGCACAAAGATGCCTCTTACCTATGCATCAGTACTTGTAATGTATAGATGTATATTTAAGGTTAACCACCAATAGACATATTTATAAAATTGTTGTTATATAAGTTTATAAAAATGTAAGATAGTACCAAATTTTTTAAATAGTTAGTTACACTTTCATGTTTAGATATTTTGTTTAAAGAGACCAGTGGAATTCTTATTAAATTCATATAACACATTCTATATGAATTTTTTTATAATTAGTAAGTAATTTATAGTTAGAATATAAAAAAAATTATTTGTTTATCTTTTTAAAATAAATATAATACAATATTGTGATATACAAACATATGCACATGAACTTGATAAAACATTTTCTCATGTCAACTTAGTTCAGAAGCAAAGTATGATTTGGAGAGGCTTATTTTACTAAAATTATTTAACTGTAGAATAAAGAAAAAATAATACTAATAAATGTTATTTTAAATGTATTTATAAATAAATTTATAAAATTTTATTCATACATTTTTTTGACTTTGTATTTATTTAGTTTACTTAATTCTAAATAATATTTTAATTACATTTACATACACACATACACTCAACATATTTATTTTATATTTTAATCCTGATATATATTTTGTATAAACTTTTGATTATTGTAAAGATTAAGTAGAATATGTATTTGACCATTATGATCCTGGGCATATATTATTCCACATTATAGACACACACACACACTCACTTATGGAAAGTATTTGGATGCTGTTCTATTAGCCAGGGTTGGCTGCTTGATGGCATTATTTCTATACAAAAACACAGAAATGTGCTGTTTACATGGCTGCCACTGGTGTTATTGCTATGCAAAATCACAGATAGATGCTGGCATCAACCTGCTTTGTGTTACACACTTTATCTGAATGTTCACAGTTCACAGTTTGCTACAGTATTGTGTGAGGGTGTTTGGACTTTATCCTGCCACAACTTTTCAAATATGCATGACAGAATAATTAGCCTCAAACTCATCTGATGTACTATTGCATACTAACTACTGTAAACCCATCACCACACTTCCTTACTCACTGTGGAAGTTTTCAAAAATTCAGAAAGAGTACATCCAAGCAGGATTTGGATGAGCTCATGTGAAAAGTCACATTTGGGTGAGAACACATATGAAACAAATAAAATGACTGACAATTTCAAATTGTAGCAATTGTCATCCAAAGAAGCCAGTGGGATGGCATTTCTCCAACAGAGCAATATACTCTTACATGCCAAGAGATGAGTATGTAGTGAATCCATGAAGTTGGAGGTGTTCAAAACAATCTGGAATTTCATCTGTAAG